>VCHM03000051.1:10000-45000 GCA_006182925.3 Reinhardtius hippoglossoides
ATTTAATTCGTCTGTTGTTCTTTATCATCTAGTTTTAGATTCTACAAAGATTTAACCTCCAGCTCTTTGTCTTATTAGACACAGAAGTGAGGTGATGACTCGTTTCCACACTGAAATGTAAAGAATCACAGAGTTTGACTGACAGAAGCAAAGATGGAGACAAAGGAAAACACAGGGTTTTAATAGAAGAGGAACTTCTGGCCTTTTTCCCCGAGCAGGAACTTTAGAGTCTCTGACCACAAATACTTTAGTCAGGAGAAAAGCTTCTCTCCTCTTTATTGATTGTGGACGCTGGCTGATGCTCTTCTTAAATCGTCCATTTCATTATGCTTTGCTCTCGGTTTATTGGTTTTAAGGCACGAGGCTCCGAGGGGAGATGTGTTTTCCTTATTGCTTTGGCGGAGTGAAGCGCAGCCGGCTTATTGCTGGAGTGAGGTGGTCGGAGCTGCAGCAGACGAGCACAGACGAGCACAGACACATGAAGCCAGGATGGACAGTCCAGTCTGAACACGAAACTTTCTGTCTGGTGTAACAGTCGCAGACTCTCCCCCAGATTCTAAGATTCTGCAGCACCTCTCTTCAGCCTCTGTCTCACACACTTGGTTTTAGCTCCTGTCTCTTTAGGACCCCAGTCTGCTCTGATTGGTCAGCTGGTCCACTCCGTTGTGATTGGTGGACTGCGTCCAGTGCATGTAGGACATGTCAGACCGACCACGTGTTAGTAAATCACACACGTATCAGCCGGGTCACTGACGGCTTTTCTGATTCCAACATCAGAGCTCATTTTCCTTTACAACTTCCTGAAGGTGAAGTTTCAGAATGTCAAGAGATTCAATTTATACAGAATATATGATATTCATGAGGTTAAAATAATGTTCTGCTGAGGACGTCCTCTCCTCTGTTTGTTGGATTGTGTTTCTTTAACATTAGTCTGTGTCACTGATCTCCACATCGGGATCTCACCTTCGTCTACTTCTGTCTGAATGTTGAGTGAAGCTTGTTATACCCTGTATAGAGAACTCATTGTTTCCCATAATGCATCATGAAAAATAGTTCACGGCCAATGGTCACTAACTGAGCAATATCTCCCATCATGCATTGCGCTGGCGCTGTAGAGACGAGAGGAGAGAGAGCAGCAGGAAGAGAACGAGCTGTCGTATAAATGTAAATATGAGCAGAGCAACTGAGACAAACACGTTTATTCATACATTTATAGATCATCTTTTAATACTAAGTGTAAAATAAACATTTAAAATTTACTGAGGGATTTTCCAACAGCCGACGTTGTTGTTTTTCGTCACAATCCTGTGACGTCATCACTGGTGCAGAGTCGTGTCTGAAGCTTCTTTCTCTGATGAGCTCGTTCTCTGATGAGCTCGTTCTCTGATGAGCTCATCATATCGCGCTCTGCAGAGAATGAGCTCATCATATCGAGCTCTGCAGAGAACGAGCTCATCATATCGAGAGACGACCCTAAACAGTGAAGTAAGGGTTAGTCAATGATTGATTGATTTCTGACACAACCAACGTTTTTAACTTTCTCGGACTTGATGTGAATTTAAATGTTGTGTGACATCACGATACTTCACAACGTCAGCCATCTTGGTTGTTAACATAAAATCTTCAGCAATGCTCTGATTGGGCGCTGCTCTGTCAGTCATTGCATTAAACCCGCCCCTTTCGTTGTGCTGCCGCCCGAGTGGCCAAAATAAATCAACGACTGCATGAAAGAGGAAATGATCAGGAGGCTCTTTGGACGACGCGTGTAATGATGTCATATGTTACAGATATTTGAAAGTTAATGGCCGTACAGTGGTCATGAGTCTGATTCATTTCAAATGCACTTTCATTGTTTATAATGAATCTTTACAACATGAAATCATGAGAAGACGATATGATGCAAAATATGATCACATGAGATTTCATTCTGTATCATGTTATTTAATCTGAGGTATTTTAGAATGAATTTGAATTATGTCATAATTGTTTTTCCTCTTGTTGTTAAATGGAATGTCTCCATCTTGTGTCCTTCGTCCATCTTGTTTCCTCATCACTTTTATTCACACCTTCATTTCCTCTCGCTCCGGCTCCAGCTCGTCCATCAGTGATTACACAAAGCCCTGAAGTGATTAAGCTAAGAACACAGACGGGATCCAGGTCATAAATAAACAACAGTAAGTGATATTAAAGTGTTGGCAGAGGAAACAGCTCGTCAGCACTGGAGCAGCACTTTCTACACAGAAGACTTTCCACAGCACCAGATTCTCTCTGCTTGTCCGTTTAACAAACAGCCTCCGTTCTTCAGTGATAAGCTTCATGTGGACATGACATCAATCAGTAATAATGACCACACCAACACACGTGTCACATGACCTTTAACATACACTGGTCATGTGATGTAAACAGGAAGTAGATGTCTCCTCTGCAGCTGGTTGCTTAGTAACAGAAACTCCTCTGAAGGAGGAACAGTGAAGAGTCAGAGCAGGGACGACGAGGTGGAACTGTAACTGACAGGAAGTGTTACCGACAGGAAGTGTTAGAAACAGGAAGTGTTAGAAACAGGAAGTGTTACTGACAGGAAGTGTTAGAAACAGGAAGTGTTACTGACAGGAAGTGTAGCCTCAGGTAACGATGATGGATCGGTATCAAGGGGCCAAAGCGACCACATAATTCCAGCATCACCAGCAGCAGCAGCTGCAGCAGCAGCAACCTGTAACAGGTACAGAAGGTAGAAACCTCAGGGACACGTGAGGACCCGTCTCCAGGACGGACACAAGGGGACAGATGTCCCGTGGAACAGAGAACATCAGAGAGATCAAGGTTTTAGCAGCATTGATGAGGGTAAACATCTTGAAGCAGAACTGAAGGTCAATGAACTGATGGGTTATTGTGATGGTCGAGTATCTGAGGAGAAATACTCCTCTGTGTATCAGCAGTCCTGCTGCGATCATAGTCCACAGTCAGCAGCCAGCACGATCAGGATCCACCAGCATGATCAGGATCCACCACGATCAGGATCCACCACGATCAGGATCCATCATCAGCTGCCACCTCGGTCGTGGTCCACCACCATTATCGGATGCCAACACGATAAAGGATCCGCCTTTATTACCACGATCAGCCAGCACGATACAGAATCCGCCATACTGGATCCACCATTACGATCTCTGACACGCGATCCACAGAGCCTAATCCATGATGTGGCCACAGCTGCGGCCCCGGATCTGCGGACGATAAGGCAAAGGGACTCCGGGGAAGAAGTCAGTAACAGTTGGTTCCATGTTTTTACATTTAACACAGTTAGACACATTCTAACTCAGCAGAAGTACAGACTCATTAGTCCAGACTCTGGAAATAATCAACTGAGAATCCTTACAAAAGAAAATACGTCCACAAGTTCACAAAGGTTCCACAACGTGTCTTCAACAGGGACAGAATCCTGACGGTGGCTCATGAGTCTCTGAGAGAACGTGACACCTCCTTCTTCTTCTGCTTCTTTCTGCCGCTCCGTCTCTGACTCTTTAAGCTCAGTTATCATCCACTGGATTTTATCATTCGATTCATTTTTAACAAAACAAGTCCTCCATCCTTTTAATTATTCAGCTCCAGCACCGAAGATGAATTAGTCTTCTCCAAAAACGGAAACAGTCTCATTATGATTTTAATGGACCCACTGCAAGAAAGACAAGAAGAGGAACATGATGGACAACCGGAGACGAGCACGAGTCTATTCTTAGTGTCGTGTGTCTGAAGAATAAGGTTCTGTGGTGTCTGAGTCCAGCACCACACACCCGGAGCATCCCAGTACAAACACCAGTACTCACCACTCTGGGTTCTGAGCTGACAGGTCTGTGTGAGATTTACCCCTTTAACCCATAAAACTAAATATTATCTGTCATATTCAACAAAATAACCTCAGCAGCAGCACTCATTGATGACATCACTGCTGTGTGTGTGTGTGTGTGTGTGTGTGTGTGTGTGTGTGTGTGTGTGTGTGTGTGTGTGTGTGTGTGTGTGTGTGTGTGTGTGTGTGTGTGGTGTGTGTGACTGTGTGTGTGTGTGTGGTGACTGTGACTGTTGTGTGTGGTTGTGTGTGTGTGTGGTGTGTGTGTGTGTGTGTGTGTGTGTGTGTGTGTGTGTGTGTGTGTGTGTGTGTGGTGGTGTGTGTGTGTGGTGTTGTGGTGTGTGTGTGTGTGTGTGTGTGTGTGTGTGTGTGTGTGTGTGTGTGTGTGTGTGTGTGTGTGTGTGTGTGTGTGTGTGTGTGTGTGTGTGACTGTGTGTGTGTGTGTGTGTGACTGTGTGTGTGACGTGTGTGTCACACATGGTTGCTCCCAGTGACATCACTGCTGATGTCACAAAAGGTATAAATACAGGAAGTGTTGGGCCACTTCCTCTCTAGTTCCTGAATCACATGGAGGGAAAGGTGAGAACCAAACATCTGGAGATGAACAAACTGAACTGTGTGTGGATTCTGATGCTCGGGCGGCTGTAACCTGGTGAGATGCCAAACACAAACCAATCCAGGACAGTGTGTGTCTGCTCGCTGCAACTTAAAGGTTCTACTGGGTTGAAACCAGTTCAATTAGCAGGATTCTGACTTCTGAAAGAAGAAGGTTCTCAAACTGTGTCTGAAGTTTATTGTTGGATCAGTTTTTAACGACAGAATCTGAATGTTTTGTAGTTTGTTGTGGTGATGAGGGTTTTTCTCGTGAAGGTTCCTTGGGTCGTATTGTTCTAAATGAAATAACTAATGTGGATGAAAGCATTTGTAGTCTTCGTGGATGATGGAGGAACGGAACCTTGGGTTAGGGTTAACCCTAACCCAAGGTTTATTAACTGCTTCCAAACGATGTTTAATGGTTTAATAGAGCTCAATGAGAAGGTTTGCTGAAACCTGACTGTAGAAATATGTATCTCTAATGTTTGGTGTGAAACAAAAATCCAAATGTGTTGAGATGTGAACAAACAGAAACGAGCCATTAAAACCCTCAAGAAGTCAGGAAACCACTTTTTCAAGCTGTCGTCCAATGAAAAGCCTGCGAGTATGAAATTATGAGGAAATTGAAGCCGTTTGATTCTATTTTTAAATCCTCAGTTTGGCCTCAAGGGCCACGAGCTTCATGCGCTGCTTAAAACTCATAAGTTAATAATGTAATGAATCCGTTTTTTCACTTTTCAAAATCCACTCCCTGAAAAAATGCTCGTTTCTGTAACAGGCACTTTTCTCAGGTTCCAGGCCTGTGAGGCCCCGACCGCCGCCCGACCGGGCCCCCGACCCGTCGGCCCCCGACCGCCGGCCCCCGACCCGCTGGGCCCCCGACCCGCCGGCCCCCGACCCGCCGGCCCCCGACCCGTCGGCCCCCGACCCGTCGGCCCCCGACCCGCCGAGGGACCCGACCCGCCGGCCCCGACCCGCGGCCCCCGACCCCGCCCCCGACCCGCCGGCCCCCGACCCGCCGGCCCCGACCCGACGGCCCCCGACCCGCCGGCCCCCCGCCCGCCGCCCCCGACCGTCGGCCCCCGACCCGCCGGCCCCCGACCAGTCGGCCCCCGAACCCGCCGGCCCCCCACCCGCGGCCCCCGACCCGCCGGCCCCCGACCAGTCGGCCCCCGAACCCGCCGGCCCCCCGACCCGTCGGCCCCCGACCCGTCGGCCCCCGTGGGTTAACCCTAACCCACATCGTTTTCCCCATCAGGGCCAGAAACACCAACGCCACAGCAGCGGAGGTGGTTGGTGAGTGGAGCGATAGATTCAGATTAACAAACTGGGAGTTATATCTTGTTGCACAGACATTTTGGATTTAGCCCCGGCTCTGATAAGCCCCGATCAGAACCAATGTGGAAACACAGCAGCTGATTAGTTTATTGAGGGCAGTGAAGCTCGGAGCTGTAATTCACCAAAGAGTTTTATAACCTGTTCTGCTCAGAGTTTATTGGATCTTTTCAATTAGTGGTCAGTGCTGCACACAGACCAGTTGCTCTGTGTCGGCTTCGTGCACCAGTGCCTCTTTGAAGGCAGAGCGGCAGCCTGCGATGCTGCTGGTCCAGGACCAGCCGAGCAAATACTGAGTCATACATTCTACCTGATGATGATGAACGTTTTAAAGAGATGTGTTTTCTTATCGTCAGCAAGTCTCGTGAAAACCAAGACTGAAGTTATTCTACATTGAATCTGTTTGAAAAGCCTTGAAACCATCTGTTCATCCTCAGGGTCGTACAGCCGGAGAGGGTTTAACCTGCAGGTCGTATCTCTGGACCTTAGAACACTTCACACCTTGTTGGTTTCAGACCTTCAGACTCTTCATTTGATTCTGAACTTAAATATCAGGTGTGAAAGGTTCCTCAGACCACGGTCCAGACCAACGCACTAAAAGAGGTGGTCAGGATCAAACTGAACCATGGGTTTGTTTCCAGTGTCATGTTCCTCAGGTTCCTCATGTTCCTCAGGTTCCTCAGGTTCCTCATGTTCCTCAGGTTCCTCAGGTTCCTCATGTTCTCATGTCTCAGGTTCCTCAGGTTCCTCATGTTCCTCATGTTCCTCAGGTTCCCATGTTCCTCATGTTCCTCATGTTCCTCATGTTCCTCATGTTCCTCGTGTTCCTCATGTTCCTCAGGTTCCTCATGTTCCTCAGGTTCCTCAGGTTCCTCAGGTTCCTCAGGTTCCCCAGGTTCCTCAGGTTCCTCATGTTCCTTATAATAGTAAGCTGTTGAACCTCTCTTTGGTTTGATTGTTCTTGTGCATGTTGGACCAACAATCTTCTGTCAACAGATCTGTGTTGTAATAAACTCACTCACTTTAAATCATTTTATTCACCAACTATCAGGACCAATTAGAACTGATGATTCAACGAGTATCTGAGCAGAACATCTCTCTCCCGCCTGAAAAAGAAAAGATGCCAGATGTTTATCTGAAGCAGGTAAATGATGGAATAATGTTATAAATCTGTTTCGTCTTCAGACTGAAGGTTCGAGTTAAAGAAACCAAAACATGTTTTCTTTTCCATCTTTGTTGAAAATGCAGCAGCTGCTTTGTCTCAAATCTCCAGGAAACATTTCTAACCCTCAAATAAATCCTTCATCTTTAATTCAGATTTACCCTCAGATCTGAATCCTCATGTAACATCAGGTCAGTGGAGGTTTCCATTCATAGACCTCCTCCTGTGTTTGTCCTAAATGACAACATGAAAGAGAGTGTGTGTGTGTGTGTGTGTGTGTGTGTGTGTGTGTGTGTGTGTGTGTGTGTGTGTGTGTGTGTGTGTGTGTGTGTCTCTTAGTTGAAGTTTCTGTGCAGCTGCAGACTCACCATCAGAATCAGACCTGCAGGGGACAGATGTTTCCAGATGTGTCGGTGTCGCTCCGGTGTCACGGTGTTAAACGATGTTAGTGGTGATGAAGCCTCGCAGTTAATTGGCTGATGATGAGGCTGGTTATGATGTAATCTCTCCCTCTCCCCCCCCCCCCCCCCCCCTCCTCTCCGCACACAGCCCCCTCCCATCTCCCTCTCTCCCTCTCTCTCCCTCTCTCTCTCTCTCTCCTCTCTCTCCCTCTCTCTCTCTCTGTTTCTTCACGCCTCTCTGTCTTTCTCTCCATCCTAACCAACATGGCCGCTAAGTCGGATGGAGCAGCGGTGTCTGTGGAAGATGACAACCCGCCCAGGAGCCTCTCGGAGCCGGGGAACCCCTCCGCCGGGCCCCGCTGCTCCTCCACCGCGGGGAAGCCGTACACGCCGCTGGACTGCTGCTGGGTCCTCTGCGCTCTGCTCGTCTTCTTCTCCGACGGCGCCACGGACCTGTGGCTGGCCGCCGACTACTACCTGCGGGGGGACCTGTGGTGGTTCGGGCTGACGCTGGTGTTCGTCGTGGTTCCCTCCGCGGTGGTGCAGGTTCTCAGTTTCCGCTGGTTCGTGTACGACTACTCGGAACTGAGCGGCAGCGGGGACGGAGCGGCGAGCGGCAGCGGCGCGGGAGCGCCAGGCGCGGCAGTGGCCGCGTGCGACGCATTCAGCACCAAGGACAGCGACCCGCGCGGAGCGGGGACCGGGACCGCCGCGAACACGAGTCCGCTTCCCGCGCCCTCTGCGCGGCCGCAGCCGGAGGGAGCAGCCCGCTCCCCGCGGAGCTGCTGCACCGCGTGCATGTGGCTCTTCCAATCCGTGCTACACCTCCTGCAGCTGGGGCAGGTCTGGAGGTAAGACCGCTGGGGCGTGTGTGCAGACGTGCACGTGTGTGTTTAATATGTGCTCTCCTAGCGCGCGTGTCCAGGTGTGTGCTTGTGCGTGCCTCTGTGTGTGTCCATGTGTGCGCAGCCTTTGATTCCTCCACGTTCACTGGTGACAGACACGTGCACGGATCCGTCAGGAGTCGAGAGATTCTGGATGAGAAGCTGAAATTGTGCTTCACAACAGTTTCTCACAGCAGGAGCGTGCATGTTGTTCTGTGCATGTTGTTCTGAATGGATCTTTTCCATGCACATGTAATTGGGGGGGGGGGGGGGGGGTCAGACACTGCTGCTCCTCATCACAGATCAAACTCTGTTTTCACCTCCACACTCACACACCAGCAAACCGATGCATTTACAACCCAACGCACCATCCACCCGAACTGCCGGTAATTCACACTCACACAGAACCTTTTAACCGGTGTTAACATCTGGACTCTTCAGGTTCGAACATCACAACTCAGCCGCTCATCACAAATCAAAATCAGAAATGTCCTCTGAGCAGCTTTACACCTTACACCATCATTTTAAATATCATACATTCTGCCACAGTCTTAGTTACTAGTTACTTTTCATATGAATGTTTAACCGAAAACAGAATCATTAGTCTTCTTGTGATTCCTTGTCATGTTTAAGAAGTTGCTACATCTCCACTCTGATTCTCAGATATTATTCAAATATTTTTCAGATTTGAGGAATTGTTCCACTTATTCACTGTAATTGACAAAGAACTGAGAAAGATTACAAATACTTTTAGTTTAGGTTTTCTCAGTATCTTTAACCCCATCAACCATCGGACGTCCGCTCAGATTCATGAAGTCAAGTTACCAACTGATGCAATATTATCAGTGAATTAATGCAGAATGCACATCTGAATTTTGAATGCAGGATCTGTAAGTGTAATTAAGTATTCTTACATTGTAGTTTTAGTACTTTTAACTACGAGATGAGCTTTTTTCCCTGTGACTGAATCGATCAGGACATTTCTGATTTCTGACACAATTCAGACGCTTCACATTAAAGCAGAAAAGAATCTTGTCAAACTGACGGTGAAGCGGTTTGTCTCCGAGTCGGGGGGGCAAGAAAAAAGTCGGCAAAACCAAAGAGTTACAAAAAGCTGTGAGATCACAGAGCGAGACCAGAGGGAAGCCGCCATGTTGTTTCTGTGGCTGCAGAGAGAATCTGTAAATAGTTTTAAATCCATGTCTGAATCCACGTTCGCTGACGTGATGACGTGAAAAATGTTTTATTGAACGTTTGTTATTTGCTGTGATTTTCGATTTGTTCTCATATTCTTGCGGGAAGTGTTTTTTACATAAAGACTTTTAATCGTCTGGTAAAACACAAGCTGCCTGAACGTGAGGTCAAAGGTCAGAAACAGATCTGTGCACACGTTTGCTGCTCAAGTGTCTTTGAGCAAGGCAGGGAAAGTCTGAAAGCTCAATAAAGATTCACATTACATGGAATCATTCTGAAAGGGAGCATGTGGGGATTCACACGCAGACTCAGTCATGAACGGAGTTAATGAACAACAGTAAGATGCTGAGAGATGGATTTGGTTTGAATCCCCGTTGGAGACCTGGACAAGGACTCGACTCCGGTTTGAATCCGACAGGTTTTGAATTTGATGAGCTGAGATTTATTCTGCGCATGTGGAACCTGCAGCTTTCAGAGCTGATCCTCGTCGTCGTCGTGAGCAGGAAGAAAATGTATGAAGTCCAGTTTTCATAATTCACACCTGAACCCCAGGATCTGTTCTGCAGTCTGAGCCTCCTGTCAATCACCTGGAGTGTGTGTGTGTGTGTGTGTGTGTGTGTGTGTGTGTGTGTGTGTGTGTGTGTGTGTGTGTGTGTGTGTGTGTGTGTGTGTGTGTGTGTGTGTGTGTGTGTGTGTGTGTGTGTGGACACGTGACAACAATCACATGTTGAGCTTGTGAATAATAGCTTATTGTTGATATAGTGTACATACTGTGCATCATCTTCTGTATCTGAAACAGGTTTTAATATTCAGACCTGAACTTTTATTTCTTCAGTATTTAAAGTGATGGATTGTTTTATCTTTTAAAGGTGAATCCGTGTAAATACCAACGGATTCAATATCTGATATTTTCAGCAGCATTGAGCGAGCAGACACACACACACACACACACACGTATACACACACACACACACACGTCACACACACACACACACAACACCACAACACACACACCACACACACCACACACACACACACACACACACACACACCACACTACACACTCACACACACCACGACACACACACACACACCACACACACACGACACACACACACCACACACACACACACACACACTACACCACACTCACACACCACACTACACACACACACACACACACACACTCACACGTACAACACACACACACAACACACACACACTCACACGTACACACGTACACTCACACACACACACACACACACACACACACACACACACGTACACTCACACATACACTCACACGTACACACACTCACACGTACACACACACACTCACACGCACACACACACACACACACACACACACACACGTACACTCACACGTACACACTCACACTCACACACACACACACACACGTACACACACTCACACGTACAAACACACACACACACACACACACACACACATTGCAGTGTGAAGACAGGTCAACTCTCGGCTGTGTGACATCACTTCCTCCATCTGAAGACGGTGACATGTCTTCATCAAGGTGAAAGGGATTGTGGGTATTGTAGTAAAACCTCTCAGGCTTCTAGAGAACATGAGTTTAATTATTTTGGTTTTGATGTTCTGGGTCTGGATCAAACGGAACCTGGTTCTGTTCCACAGTGAAAACACTTTGTTGGAGAGTTTGGACTTTTGGACCAATCACAGGAAGTACTGTGGTACTGTGGTACTGTAGAGCACTGTGGTACTGTAGAGTACTGTGGTACTGTAGAGTACTGTGGTACTGTAGAGTACTGTGGTACTGTGGTACTGTAGAGTACTGTGGTACTGTAGAGTACTGTGGTACTGTAGTACTGTAGAGTACTGTGGTACTGTAGAGTACTTCGGAGTACTTTAGTACTGTAGTACTATGGTACTGTAGTACTGTAGAGTACTGTGGTACTGTAGAGTACTATGGTACTGTAGTAGTGTGGACTACTGTGGTACTGTAGAGTACTGTGGTACTTTGTAGTACCATGGCAACCAGATTAAGCTTCATTCATTTCCTCCATTCAAACAGAAAGACTACTACCCCCCCCCCGTCTGTCTGTCTCTATCCACCTGTCTGTCTGTCTCTATCCACCTGTCTGTCTGTCTCTATCCACCTGTCTGTCTCTATTCACCTGTCTGTCTCTATCCACCTGTCTGCCTCTATCCACCTGTCTGTCTCTATCCACCTGTCTGCCTCTATCCACCTGTCTGTCTCTATCCACCTGTCTGTCTCTATTCACCTGTCTGTCTGTCTCTATCCACCTGTCTGCCTCTATCCACCTGTCTGTCTCTATCCACCTGTCTGTCTCTATCCACTGTCTGTCTGTCTCTATCCACCTGTCTGTCTCTATCCACCTGTCTGTCTGTCTCTATCCACCTGTCTGTCTCTATCACCTGTCTGTCTGTCTCTATCCACCTGTCTGTCTGTCTCTATCCACCTGTCTGTCTCTATTCACCTGTCTGTCTCTATCCACCTGTCTGCCTCTATCCACCTGTCTGTCTCTATCCACCTGTCTGCCTCTATCCACCTGTCTGTCTCTATCCACCTGTCTGTCTCTATTCACCTGTCTGTCTGTCTCTATCCACCTGTCTGCCTCTATCCACCTGTCTGTCTCTATCCACCTGTCTGTCTCTATCCACATGTCTGTCTGTCTCTATCCACCTGTCTGTCTGTCTCTATCCACCTGTCTGTCTCTATCCACCTGTATGTCTCTATCCACCTGTCTGTCTCTATCCACCTGTCTGCCTCTATCCACCTGTCTGTCTCTATCCACCTGTCTGTCTCTATCCACCTGTCTGTCTCTATCCACCTGTCTGTCTCTATTCACCTGTCTGTCTGTCTCTATCCACCTGTCTGTCTCTATCCACCTGTCTGTCTGTCTCTATTGACCTGTCTGTCTGTCTCTATTCACCTGTCTGTTCTGTCTTCACTTCTCTTATCCACCTGTCTGTCTCTATCACCTGTCTGTCTCTATCCACCTGTCTGTCTCTATCCACATGTCGTCTGTCTCTATCCACCTGTCTGTCTCTATTCACCTGTCTGTCTGTCTCTATCCCGCCTGTCTTCTGTCCTCTATCCACCTGTCTGTCTCTATCCACCTGTCTGTCTCTATTCACCTGTCTGTCTCTATCCACCTGTCTGTCTATCGTCTCTATCCACCTGTCTGTCTCTATCCACCTGTCTGTCTCTATCCACCTGTCTGCCTCTATCCACCTGTCTGTCTCTATCCACCTGTCTGCCTCTATCCACCTGTCTGTCTCTTATCCACCTGTCTGTCTCTATCACCTGTCTGTCTGTCTCTATCCACCTGTCTGTCTCTATCCACCTGTCTGTCTCTATCCACCTGTCTGTCTCTATCCACATGTCTGTCTGTCTCTATCCACCTGTCTGTCTCTATCCACCTGTCTGTCTGTCTCTATCCACCTGTCTGTCTCTATCCACCTGTCATGTCTCTATCCACCTGTCTGTCTCTATCCACCTGTCTGCTCTATCCACCTGTCTGTCTCTATCCACCTGTCTGTCTCTATCCACCTGTCTGTTTTCTATCCACCTGTCTGTCTCTATTCACCTGTCTGTCTGTCTCTATCCACCTGTCTGTCTCTATTCACCTGTCTGTCTCTATCCACCTGTCTGTCTCTATCCACATGTCTGTCTCTATTCACCTGTCTGTCTGTCTCTATCCACCTGTCTGTCTGTCTCTATCCACCTGTCTGTCTCTATCCACATGTCTGTCTGTCTCTATCCACCTGTCTGTCTGTCTCTATCCACCTGTCTGTCTGTCTCTATCCACCTGTCTGTCTCTATCCACCTGTCTGTCTCTATCCACCTGTCTGTCTCTATTCACCTGTCTGTCTGTCTCTATCCACCTGTCTGTCTCTATTCACCTGTCTGTCTCTATTCACCTGTCTGTCTCTATCCACATGTCTGTCTGTCTCTATCCACCTGTCTGTCTGTCTCTATCCACCTGTCTGTCTCTATCCACCTGTCTGTCTCTATCCACCTGTCTGTCTGTCTCTTTCCACCTGTCTGTCTCTATCCACCTGTCTGTCTCTATCCACCTGTCTGTCTGTCTCAATCCACCTGTCTGTCTCTATCCACCTGTCTGTCTGTCTGTCTCTATTCACCTGTCTGTCTCTATTCACCTGTCTGTCTCTATCCACCTGTCTGTCTCTATCCACCTGTCTGTCTCTATCCACCTGTCTGTCTGTCTCTATCCACCTGTCTGTCTCTATCCACCTGTCTGTCTCTATCTACCTGTCTGTCTCTATCTACCTGTCTGTCTCTATCCACCTGTCTGTCTCTATTCACCTGTCTGTCTCTATCCACCTGTCTGTCTGTCTCTATCCACCTGTCTGTCTGTCTCTATCCACCTGTCTGTCTCTATCTATCTACCTTTCTGTCTCTATCTACCTGTCTGTCTGTCTCAATCCACCTGTCTGTCTGTCTCTATCCACCTGTCTGTCTCTATCTACCTGTCTGTCTCTATCCACCTGTCTGTCTCTATTCACCTGTCTGTCTCTATCCACCTGTCTGTCTCTATCTACCTGTCTGTCTCTATCTACCTGTCTGTCTCTATCCACCTGTCTGTCTCTATTCACCTGTCTGTCTCTATCCACCTGTCTGTCTCTATCCACCTGTCTGTCTCTATCCACCTGTCTGTCTCTATCCACCTGTCTGTCTGTCTCTATCCACCTGTCTGTCTCTATCCACCTGTCTGTCTCTATCCACCTGTCTGTCTCTATCCACCTGTCTGTCTCTCAGTCTCTCTCACTCTCCTGTCTATCAGACTGTACTGAATAATTTACTACCGCCCTTGAGGGAGCTGTCGTGTGTGTGTGTGTGTGTGTGTGTGTGTGTGTGTGTGTGTGTGTGTGTGTGTGTGTGTGTGTGTGTGTGTGTGTGTGTGTGTGTCATTAATATGGTTTATTGGAGATAATATTACTGCTTCCTATAAATCAACCATTTCCATTTCACAATATGTACAAATTAAAGTCTAATAACCTCAGTGCAGGTTTGTGATCGTCTCCACGTGCTCGAGTCAAGTCAGGTAGTTTTTTACTAAATCAAAAACCTAATGAACATATGAATAATATAAATGTTTTCATCATCTTGTCCTCCACCATCTTGTCCCTTCGCTCCTCTTCTTTTTGTCACATATCATTTCTGCCCTCTCCTGCGTTCTTCAGGGACAGAAGCCAGGAAGAAAGGTTTGAGCTCTTCTCACCTTCTCTTCTCCCCCTCCTCTAACATCAATATTTCATATCTGCTGCTCCTATTTTTATTTATCTTCATTTGCTTGATTTTTTGGTTGTGTTGAGTTTTCTTTTCCTCTTTGTTGACGTGAAACCAGGTCTTCTTCTGTATGGACGGTTTCAGGTTCTACTTTATCTGTTGAAAGTGACACAGACATTATTCATATTAATACTTGAAAGTAATGAAGCATTTCGAGGTCTGCTCGTCTGACATCATTCCTTATGACCATGAATCATTTTTGATATAAATGTTTGTAATCGTTTAGGATCCAGAGAGATGTCACTTATCATCTTATGGGGATCATTTAGATCAATATAAACTGAAGGATGTTTCTATATCAATCAGTCAATCACATGTTATCTGTCTCATATTCCCAGTTTGTCTCATAAACTTCATGATCAGTGAATAAAGCTCAGTCCCATGTGAGGATCCTCTCCCAGGACACAGGGCAACAGATGCTGATGGACCTGAACACATCAACACACAACACATCAACACATCAACACACAACACAACAACACAACAACAGGATTCACTACAGTGATGAGAAAAGACAGCGTCTGACATCAATGATGATGAATCAATGTTTAAAGTATTTGTACGTGAGAAAATGTCCAATATCCTCATGTTAACTAGTTCAAGTCCATGATCATTGTTTTTGAATTCATGTTAACCTCCGAGTTTTTCTAGCAAGTAATTGTGACCAGGTATTACCTGATCTTCCTAGAGGAACGGTTCATCATCACTGTAAACGAGAACATCCACATTGAGACATTCAGCGTCTTCCTGTCCTCGCTGCAGCAGCTGCTGATCACTGAACCCGGCCGAGAGGCCTCAGTGAGAAGGAAACATTTAGATTTCACACTTCTCTGCTCTCTTTCATACTCCTCACGATGAAACCAGTGTGGACAACAGGGAGCCCAGTCCTACTGTGTCCCCCTGTGTCCCAGTGTGCCCTACTGTGTCCCCCTATGGTCCCCCTGTGTCCCAGTGTGCCCTACTGTGTCCCAGTGTGTCCCCCTGTGTCCCAGTGTGCCCTACTGTGTCCCCCTGTGTCCCCCTGTGTCCCAGTGTGTCCTCCTGTGTGCCCTACTGTGTCCCCCTGCGTCCCCTGTGTCCCCCTGTGTCCCCCTGTTTCCTCCTGTGTCCCCCTGTGTCCCTGTCCCTCTGTGTCCCCCTGTGTCCCCCTGTTCCCCTGTGTCCTCCTGTTTCCTCTGTGTCCCCCTGTGTCCCAGTGTGCCCTACTGTGTCCCCCTGTGTCCCCCTGTTTCCTCCTGTGTCCCCTGTTTCCTCCTGTGTCCCCCTGTGTCCCCCTGTGTCCCCCTGTGTCCCAGTGTGTCCTCCTGTGTCCCCTGTGTCCCAGTGTGCCCTACTGTTTCCTCCTGTGTCCCCTGTTTCCGTGCCTGTCCCTCCTGTGTCCCCTGTGTCCTCCTGTGTCCCCTGTTTCCTCCTGTGTCCCCCTGTGTCCCCTGTTTCCTCCTGTGTCCCCCTGTTCCTCCTGTGTCCCCTGTTCCTCCTGTGTCCCGTCCTGTGTCCCCTGTTCCGTCCTCCTGTGTCCCCTGTGTCCCTCCCTGTGTCCCCCTGTTCCTCCTGTGTCCCCCTGTCGTTCCCTGTGTCCCCTGTGTCCCCCTGTTTCCTCCTGGCCTGTTCCTCCTGTTCCCTGTGTCCCCTGTTCCTCCTGTGTCCCTGTTCCTCCGTGTCCCCCTGTTCCCCTGTTCCTCCTGTTCCTCCTGTTCCCCTTTCCTCCGTGTCCCCCTGTTTCCTCCTTTCCCCTGTTCCGGTCCCTGTGTCCTCCTGTCCTGTCCCTGTTCCCTGTTCCTCCTTTCCCCCCGTTTCCCTGTTGTCCCCTGTGTCCTCCTGTGTCCCCCTGTGTCCCAGTGTGTCCTCCTGTGAGCACAGGCGTTGAGATGGTAGCGACTGATGAAGGCGAGGACGAAGAGGTGAGAGAGATGAAGGGAGGAGACGGAAGTAAGAAAGAAGGAATAATTATGGAGAGAAGGACGTAGAGGAGACAGAGGACAGAAAGAGGACAGGAGGGGGACAGGAGGGGACACCGGCAAACAGATAAGGTGATTGGAGAAGAGACCATCAAATGTCCCAATTTCCCATAATCCCTTGCAGTAGTAAGCGCTCACAGGGCGATAGGAACCAATGAGGCTGTGATGTTCCTCGTTTATCTTCTGTCCTCTGTTCGCTCAGAGCAGAGATAACGGAGCGGCCGGCGCCTGCAGCCTCGACCGAGGGCAGCAGCAGCCCAGAGGTCAAGGTCACAGGTACAACCCCCCCCCCTTAGGAAGTGTTTCTGTGTTCAGGGTCTGACTTCCTGTTTAGAAGCTCAGTTCAGCAGGAAACAAGTTTAATGTTGTAAAGTGAAAGGAGAACCATCGGACTGTGACCGGGTTCCTCGGTGTTTAAACTGTGAGGGAATCGAACCTGTGACTGAATCCGAAGCAGAACATCTGTGTCCCTCTGAGAAACTGTCTCCTGACAACAAGGGAGGGGAATAAAGACTTTGGTCTGAAACAAAGATGGATGACACATATGCACGTTTCTGCTGTTGGAGGAAGAAGCTCGTGGAAACAAGACGTTTCATATCTGCTCCAACGACCTTCAGCGGTTCAAACACTGGAACCGGCTCCGTTTAACGTTTCTGTTAAAGGACTTGGATCGTTAGCATGTTGTTAGCATGTTTCCATCGGGGAATCAAACGAGCGTTAACTCGGAGTCGGAGCAGAATCAACAAGTTATTCCTTTATTCTGTCTTCGGTTCTTTGGTCTGTCTGTATCTGTCTGTGTCTGTCTGTAGCTGTCACTGTCAGTGTGTCTGTCACTGTCAGTGTGTCTGTCCACTGACTGTCACTGACTGTCTGTAACTGTCTGTAACTGTCACTGACTGTCTGTCTGTAACTGTCACTGTCAGTGTGTTTGTCCACTGACTGTCACTGTCTGTCTGTAGCTGTCACTGTCAGTGTGTCTGTCACTGTCAGTGTGTCTGTCCACTGTCTGTGACTGTCTGTCTGTAACTGTCTGTAACTGTCTGTAACTGTCTGTAACTGTCTGTCTGTCTGGTTGGACATCGGTCACCTGAACACTGAGGAGGATCTGATGCTGTGAACGTTGAGGTTCTGAACATTTCTCGATCACATGATGAGAGTCTGTTGTTGAAGCTGAGACTGAGGAGGAGACTGTGGACGAGACTGAGGACGAGACTGTGGACGAGACTGTGGACGAGACTGTGGACGAGACTGAGGAGGAGACTGTGGACGAGACTGTGGACGAGACTGTGGACGAGACTGTGGACGAGACTGTGGACGTCCCCGGGTTCGAGAGAGTTCAGCTTCAGACTCCTCAGAACTTCTTGTGATTAAATGGTCTTAAACACATTTTCTGCCTTTTCTTCAGACAGAGATTTGTGGCATCAACAGATTTAAGCCACGTTAGGAGCTGAGGTTGATTCTTGACTTGTCCACCTGACCGATGTTCACTGATACCTGTAGCTCGGTTTTGGTCTCCACCACCTCCTATTGGCTGTGTATTCATACGATCTGAAGCCGTCTGTCCGATGCTTGAATCAGAGGCTTTATTCATTTGAACCTCGTTATGAGTTGTTTCTGTCTCTAGTTGGGTGAAGAACAGAGGGCGTGGCCTCTTGTTACGACCTCTGAGACGAACCGTGATTTGTGAATACCAGTTAAACCAGTACAATGTGATCGGTGGAGTTTCACCTCGGTCCTTGTTCAGTGGTTTGGCCGGCGGCGATGAACGATCTGCGTTCATGGATCTTTGAGTCTCAGGGAAGAACCAGAAGCTTCAGCCTCAGAACAACAAAGTGACACATGTGTGTTATTCATTCAATCCTACATCAGATTCAACTGAAGAATTTTAATGAAGCTCATAACAAAGCAACCACCCGTCAAGCTGTCAGTCAACACAGACAGACACACACACACACACACACACACACACACACACACACACAAAACTCATTGATTTTCATTGTTTGATCCATCCATCTTTCTGACAGTCACTCCACCCCACCTATGACTCAACTGTGTGTGTGTGTGTGTGTGTGTGTGTGTGTGTGTGTGTTACAAAGTGTGTAGAAGTATTCTGCACAGTTGTGTGTTGTCGTCTTTATTCAAGACGTTTCCTCACCACAGATATGCCATTGTTTCATTTTTCAGTTGAAGAATGGGTGAACGTGTGTGTGTTGTGTGTGTGTGTTGTGTGTTTCTACATATTGTGCACATCATCAGACGTCCTTCCTCTCCTTCCTCTCCTTCCTCTCCTTCCTCTCCTTCCTCTCCTTCCTCTCCTTCCTCTCCTTCCCTCTTCCCTCATCCCGTCTCTCGGACGTGGAAAACCCTCGGCCTCAGGCTGCTTGTGTCAGTGGAGCTGACACTTGTTGTGCTTTCAGCAGCTGTTCTTCTAAATGTAGAGGAAATGTCCATGAAGACGTTTTACTTCAGCGTCAGGAAGGAGGTGTCAGTCGTCACGGAATCAAACAGCATTTTTCATGTTCTGACATGAGCCAGTAAATACTATAGATTATTTACAATAATAATAATATTACAGGATAACACTGGGGATAAACCTTACTTTTCTTTTTGTCTACAAGTGTCGTGAAAAATTCAAAACATATCTCAAGAATAAAACCTACACACACAGAAGATCTCTCTCTATCTCTTCTTCTCCTCGTTCTGTCGTTCAAACACTCACTAAAATAACACAACACACACACACACACACACACACACACACACACACACACACACACCACACACCACACACTACACACACACACACACAGCTCAGTTGAGTGGCTATGTGGGACAGCAGCTTGGGGATAGACAACTGATTCACTTTGAGTGGCACATGGATATTTAGTGTGTGTGTGTGTGTGTGTGTGTGTGTGTGTGTGTGTGTGTGTGTGTGTGTGTGTGTGTGTGTGTGTGTGTGTGTGCGTGCGTGCGTGTGCGTGTATAAACAAGTGACAGCCAGGTGACACACATGTATACATGCAAACACACACTTATACACACATATATGTATATAATGCACTTATTGTAAGTCGCTTTGGATAAAAGCGTCAGCTAAATGAAATGTAATGTAATATACATATACACACACACACACGCTTGTATTCAAGCATAAACACACACATACACACACGCTTGTATTCAAGCATAAACACACACATACACACACATATACACACACACACACACACACGCTTGTATTCAAGCATAAACACACACACATCAGGGTTCAAATCTTTTCTAAAGACGAAACTTTTAAAAACCGTCTTCGTATGAGAAGTCAGTTCAATTTGAAGTTTGATCTATTTCTCTTTTGAAAAGTTTTATAAGATTTAATCTACAACATCATCATTTAGAAAGAATTTAATCTCAAACTATGTTTTGAGTAACCTCACGGAGCGGCAGCAGGAATCGAACCCTCAGCTCCAGCAGTGGTCCTGTTCATTTCCCCTTGATTGATCAGATCTCACAGTGGGACCTGGGGGGGGGGGGGGGGGGCAATGTATAAAGAGAAAGAACAGCTTCCTATCGGCCCTTTGTCTTGTGCACCTTGAATCTCTCTCTCTCTCTCTCTCTGTCTCTCTCTCTCTTTTCTCCCTCTCTCCCTCTCTCCCTCTCTTCAATCGTTCCTTACACAGTGATTAATTAGCAGCTGAGATTTGCTTTGTCATCTTTCCTTCTCTCTTCTGTTCTTCCTTCTCTCTTCTGTTCTTCCTTCTCTCTTCTGTTCTTCCTTCTCTCTTCCTGTCAGCTCCTTCTCTCTTCTGTTCTTCCTTCTCTCTTCTGTTCTTCCTTCTCTCTTCTGTTCTTCCTTCTCTCTTCCTGTCAGCTCCTTCTCTCTCTTTCCTCTTTTCCACTCTGGTCTTTTTATTCCCTCTTGTCCATTTCCTCTCTTCTTCTCTTGTGAATTATCTAATATTTCCCTCTGCTCCTGTTTCCTCTTCCTCTTCCTCTTCCTCTTCCTCTTCCTCTTCCTCTTCCTCCTCCTCTTCCTTGTTTCTTACTCACTCACGTCTGTTACACACACACTACACACACAGACACACACACATTTAATCTGACGTCCTCCTATCTAAGTAGGTCGCTGCTTACAGTTCACTCACTACACACACACTGTACACACACACTACACACACTGTACACACACTGTACACACACACTACACACAGTGTACACACACTGTCCACACACACACAGTCTGTGGCCCTCCACTCTGTGTGGTTGTGTGCACGGTGACTGCACGGTGACTGCCCTCTACTGGTGGAAACAGATGTTGAGGTGACGTCACCTCCTCCTGCTGCTGCAGAGACGTGTCTGATGCTCGATGTGAGTCGGAGCTGCAGCTGCTCTCAGGTCTGAGAGCAGAACCAAGTCCAACCTTCATGGACTTGGTTCTGCTCTCTGGTCTGAGAGCAGAACCAAGTCCAACCTTCATGGACTTGGTTCTGCTCTCTGGTCTGAGAGCAGAACCAAGTCCAACCTTCATGGACTTGGTTCTGCTCTCTGGTCTGAGAGCAGAACCAAGTCCAACCTTCATGGACTTGGTTCTGCTCTCTGGTCTGAGAACAGAACCAAGTCCAACCTTCATGGACTTGGTTCTGCTCTCTGGTCTGAGAGCAGAACCAAGTCCAACCTTCACAGGACGGGTCCTGACCCGAGAGTCTGAAGCTTCACGTGTTGGCTCCATGTTTCAGTTCATCTGTGTGTGTGTGTGTGTGTGTGTGTGTGTGTGTGTGTGTGTGTGTGTGTGTGTGTGTGTGTGTGTGTGTGTGTGTGTGTGTGTGTGTGTCATCACTGAGACATTATCATGAGGAGTTTGTTGTTAGCCTCTTTAATAATAAGGATTCTCATCTGTCGACTGATTCCACAAATCTCTGTCTGTATCTTCATCTGTCCGCACCGGGGACACCTAGTGGTCGGAGGCTTTACGTTTGCATGTTGTTCGTCCGATTAGACTTCAGAGGTCAAAGGTCACAGTGACTCATATTCGTCTGAAGATAAAATGTGTGTCGACTGAAACTGCTCTGGTTGGTGGAGGTGAAAACCCACAGACACACCACACAACACACACACACACACAACACACACACACACACAACACACACCTCAGCCCTGTAGTGTTTCTAACGGAGGATAAAAGAGGAGGATGAAGAAGTGTATGAAGCAAACAGAGGATTCATATAGATCTGATAGATGAGAAGCTGGAGGCTCAGACAGAGACAGAGAGAATTTCGTCATGAACTAGAATCATTGGACAAAATCTGTTTCGCTGGAACAAAATGAAAAATGAGGATGAAATTAGACCTCAGGAAAATGAACACTAACGAAGAGGAGAGAGATGAAAACATAAAGAAATGAAATCTGAAAGAATAAAAAGCCAGTTAAAGGTGGAGACAGAGAGAGAGGGAGAAACGGAGACACAGGAAAGGACGAGTGACGACGACGCTCTGCCAGCAATTTATTTGCAGAGCTACACATTTAAAAATGCTGTGTGTGTGTGTGTGTGTGTGTGTGTGTGGTGTGTGTGTGTGTGTGTGTGTGTGTGTGTGTGTGTGTGTGTGCGTGTGTGCGTGTGTGTGTGCGTGTGTGTGTGTGTGTGTGTGTGTGTGTGTGTGTGTGTGTGTGCGTGCTGGGTTATTTTTACTCCTCTATTTAAAATCTGCTATGGGATGCAGAAGCGCAGGAAGTGAGCGTCTTTTCTCTTTTCCTCCGGCGAAGCTCCGTCTCCCCCTCTCTCCGCTGTGCTCGTCTCCCATGATGCATCAGCCCTCGCACACTTTCACCACACAGGTGTTTCAGTTCAGAGCTTCTCAACCGTCGGACCTCCTGTTTTCAGCAGGTGTCCAACACAAGTCTGTGTTCTTCATGTGTCAAACAACTTCTGTGTTTTAAAACTATTTTACTTTACACTGCAGCTCCATCCATCATCCATCATCCATCATCCATCCATCACATCATCCGCATCCATCCAATCCTCCATCCTCCACACATCCATCCCCATCCATCCAGCCACCCTCCATCCCTCCATCCCCAGCCATTCAACCCATCATCATCCATCCATCCATCATCCATCATCCATCATCCAATCCATCCATCCACCATCATCCATCCATCCCATCATCCATCATCCATCCATCATCCATCATCCATCATCCATCCCATCATCATCATCCATCCATCATCCATCATCCATCATCCATCATCCATCATCCATCATCCATCATCCATCATCCATCCATCCATCATCCATCATCCATCATCCATCATCCATCATCCATCATCCATCCATCATCGTTTCTTTCTGAAGACACATTAACCTGAGGTCAGATGAGTTTTCAGTAACGTCTCATCCTTTTCAGAAATCTGATATTTAGTGTGATGATTGTTAATAAGATCACATTAATCCAGATGTTGCTCAGTAATGTTGGATAGAAAAATACAAGAATGACTTGATTTCATATTAAACATCATCAGATCACAAAATGACAAACATCTGTCTGGTCCTCAGGTATGTCCACGCCCTCTACCTGGGCGCTCAGAGCCGTTGGCACGGCAACGGGCCTCGTCGGCACTTCCACTGGAGACTGATGTTTGAGAGCGCTGACATCACCATGCTCCGCCTCCTGGAGGCGTTTCTGAAGTCTGCACCGCAGCTCGTCCTCCAGCTGAGCATCATGATCCATGGAAACACCGTCCTCCCTCTGCAGGGTGAGGGAGGAACTCTGTCTCTCTCTTCTATCGTCTCTCTTCTTATGTCTCTCTCTTCTTCTCTCTCTCTCTCTGTCCTATATCTCTCCTCTTGTCTACTCTATCTCTCTCTCTCTCTATCTCTCTGTCTCTCTCTCTCTCTCTCGGTTTCTCTCTCTCTCTTCTCTCTTATCTCGTCTCTCTCTGTCTCTCTCTCTCTCTCTCTCTCTCGCTCTCTCTCTCGTCTCTCTCTCTCTCTGTCTCTCTACTCTCTTCTCTGTCTCCTCTTCTCTCTCTCTCTCTCTCTATCTCTCTCTCTCTCTCTCTCTCTCTCTATGTCTCTTCTCTCTCTGTCTCTCTGTCATCTCTCGTGTCTCTCGTTCTCTTCTTGTCCTCTGTCTCTCTTCTCTCTCTATCTCTGTCTCTCTCTCTCTCTGTTCTCTCTTCTCTCTGTCTCTTCTCCTCTTCTCTGTCTCTCTCTCTCTCTCTGGTATTCTTCTCTCTCTCTCTCTCTATCTCTCTCTTCTCTCTCTCTTCTCTCTCTCTGTCTCTATCTGGCTCTATCTCTCTCTCTCTCTCTCTCTCTCTCGTCTCTCTCTGTCTCTCTGTCTCTCTCTGTCTCCTCGCTCTCTCTCTGCTCTCTCTCCTCTTCTCTCTCTCTTCTCTCTCTCTCTCTCTCTGTTCTCTCTCTCTTCTCTCTTCCTATCGTCTCTCTGTCTCTCTCTCTCTCTATGTTCTCTTTCTCTATCCTCTCATCTCGCTCCTCTCTCTCTCTCTCTCTCTCTCTTCGTCTCTCTTCTGTCTCTCCCGTCTCCCCTCTCTTCTCTCTTGTTCTCTCGGCATCAGCCTCTCTGGTCTCCCTGGCCTGGATGATCGCCTCATACCAGAAGGTTCTGCGGGACTCCCGTGACGACAAGCTGCCCATGTCATACAAGGCCGTGATCGCACAGATGCTGTGGCACCTCTTCACCATCGGGGCTCGGACCGTGGCCTTCGCCCTCTTCGCCTCCGTTTTCCAGCTCTACTTCGGCATCTTCATCGTCAGTCACTGGTGCGAAACATGAGACCTGAGGTTTAGCATCCGACCCCTGAAACATGATGATAATGTTTCTAAGGTTTCTTCTGCATGTTTTTCTCTAAACTCGACTAATAAGCAGTGTTTTATTTTTGAAGCAGAAGGTCAATGAACTGATGGGTTATTGTCAGTAATGGTCGAGTATCTGAGGAGAAATATTATATATCAAGCAGACTTGTTGTGATCATAGTCCATCATGCAGTGTTCTACCTGTCTTTCAGGTGTGTCATGACGTTCTGGATCATCCAAGGTGAGACTGACTTCTGCATGTCCAAGTGGGAGGAGATCATCTACAACATGGTTGTGGGCATCATCTACATCTTCTGCTGGTTCAATGTGAAGGAGGGCCCCAGCCGTTTCCGTATGACCGTCTACTACTTTGTGACGCTGGCTGAGAACGTGGCTCTGACCGCTGCCTGGTACACGTACCGTGGCCCGCACACCTCCGACTCGTACGCCCTGGTGGTGGTGTGCCTGGTGGCCTGCAGCTTTGCCCTGGGAACCTTCTTCATGTTGGTGTACTACTGCTGGCTGCACCCTGACGGGCCGGTGCTGGGCTCTCAGTGGGGGGGCTGTGTGGACGAGGGCATGGTGGGTGCAGGAGGGGTGGCGGGAGTCATCGATGCTTGCCTCACTCCTTCACAAGGGTCACAAACAGACATGGTCATTACGAGCCCTCCGAGGACACTGCCCAGGACTAAAGACACAGGGGAGCCAGTCCCCGGGGAGAGAGACAGGGACAAGGAGAGAGACAGGGACAGTTGCCTGCCTATCTTCCAGGTACGTCCCTCCCCTTCCTCCTCTCCTGCGCTCCTCCACAGGACCTCCTCCTCATCCCGTGCACAGGAGGGTCCCGTCATCAGGATCGACCTCCCGAGAAAGCGTTACCCGGCCTGGGATGCTCACTTCATCGATCGCCGCCTCCGCAAGACCATCTTGCTTCTGGAGACGACGTCAGCCGTCAGCCCGCGGATCCAGTACCGGAGCAGCCTGATGGGCAGCAAAGAGGTTTTAGAATATGAGACGACGGTCTGAGCCGACAGTCTCTTGAACTTAAAATGCAGTCTGGTACCAGCCTGAGATTAGTTCTCGTCCCAGGACAACCAACGCCAGGAGAAGCATGAAGACGTGACACAGTGTCAGGCAGCCGCTTTTCAGAAAAGAGGTTGTCAGGACTTGTAAAATGTGAGGTGCATTCTGGGACCAAGGCTCCTCTGAGGACACAGTCCAGGATTAAGTAGCATGAATGAGCCGTGGAAAGTTACGCTGATGATCCTCGTCTTTTTTAAAACATGGAGGTGAGAAATGGAATCCCTCATCTTGGGACCAAGGAGTGACATTTAGATTTAGCTTCATCGTGTACATTCAGCACAAGAGATTCAGGAGCAGTGAAGCTACAGAGTAAAACTCTGCTGCATGAACTTGAGCCTTGGACGTGGAGGGACGACACGGGACATGAAATCATTTTGGTTTGGAATCAGAAAACACAGTAAACCAATCAAATCAGACAGAACCGGAGGATGAATGGTTCTAAAAGTGTGAATGAAACAACGGTTATTTTAACATTTCATAACCAAGATCTCAAATCCAGATCTCCAGCTGATATTTATCATGTAAACATAAAGTATGAAACGAAAACTCATTTGTTTTAGCAAAGGATGCGAGATGATGCCTTTTCTTATTTGTTCCCATCATGATTTCATGTCCCTCCGACCTTTCTTCACCGTCGTCTAACAACAACCAGTCTTTTACTTGGGTCTTGGGTCTCAACACAAGAATCCATCAAACTCACGTCCAGGTCCAGATGGTTTATGAAATGTAGACTCGGGGGAAAACGTCACCGTTCAACCTGAGGAGAGTCTGGACCAATCAGGACGGGATGTCCGGACGCGGCGCTGAAGACAAACATCACTTCTGTAGTTACAGTTAACACAGGAACCCAAACGGGCTCAAAGAAAACCAATAACAACAACTCAAAGAGGCAAAGTATCATGGTCTAATGGCAGGTTGGTTGGTTAGTTAGTTAGTTAGTTAGTTAGTTGGTAGTTGGTTAGTTAGTTAGTTAGTTAGTTAGTTAGTTAGTTAGTTAGTTAGTTAGTTAGTTAGTTAGTTAGTTAGTTAGTTAGTTAGTTAGTTAGTTAGTTAGTTAGTTACCATAGCTGCTCTTTCTGGTTAAAAATGTACAGACCTTTGATTTAAAGAGGTTCAGGTTTGGACTGAGGTCACAAGACAAAAAAAATCAATAACAATAAATACTGATCATAAATCTTCAGTCGGTTGAACTGATGCTTTAAAGCTAAACGCAGCCAATCAGGACACATCAATACTAAGTCCTCATTTAAAAACTGTCTGCGTTTTAGCTCCATATCCAAACACTGGTCACCTGACCACTCACGTGCACGGAGCATGCGTGTGCTGTTGTAAACAGGTTGAATAACATCTGGTAAACAGCTGTATCGTAGTACAACACAGAATGTAACAGCAGCTGTTAGCAGAGACAACAGGGTCAGTATCATCCTGAAGGAGGTCATGTGACAGGAGCCTGACGAATCAGAGAAGGTGACGTCATGACTGAAAAGAACCAATCACAAGAGGCGTTGAGCTACGTCATCGTTTCAAAACATCTCAGTTTCTGTTCCTCAGGAGCAGCAGCGTTCACACCCGATGTAACGTGGTAGAACGTGACGCCCTTCAGAGGTCGGGTCAACTGCGACGCCTGAAGGTGTGAACGAGTGTTCGCATGAAGGAGAAGAACGTCGGGTCAGAACCTGAAGGAAGAAAAGTAAATATCATACTGACCAAGTTACTTCCATCTGGGGCCAACAGAAAGAACAGAGTTGCTTGAATCAATGCTGATGATGAATGTGTTTATTCTTACGTGTTGAAGAAAAACCTTTAGTCTCGTGAACCTCAGGTCCAAGTCCAGAAAGATCACTTACCTGCCAGGTACCTGAGAACCTTCTAGTCTGTTGTTTCAGTGGAAGTGTTGGTGGGACTGTGGTTTTAGATCAGTGACATCTGTAGGAATCATTATCCTGTTGCCATGTGGCGGCTCGTTGGTTGATTACATAAAGATTAGATAAGAGTAGAATGATAATCACACATATCCACCTCAGATGTCCTCAGAGCAGTGTTCAGGTTTAAACTCTGTGTGAAATGGTTTAATGTTGAGATCCAGATACTAAACGTGGCGTCACACAACCGACTCCACCGTTCTGCCTCGGTCCGAGTCAGCTGCTAGCCTCGCCTCGCCGTCCCCTGTCCGTTGCATCTCGCATCTTCAAGTCAGTTTCTGAGAATGTGAACAATTCGGAGGAATCGCAGGATCGACCATCGTGTGTTGTTATGTTGTGTATCAGCACTGCTGCTAACAAGGTTTGTGGTTGTGTGTGTCTCCTCTACCCGGAAAACCAGGGACACAGATTCTGAACCTGCCGGTGAAACCGTTTTGTTCTGGGCCTGTTGAGTCCACCTGAACCTGCCGGGCTCATGGTGCTGAGAGCCCGGACTCACACACGTGATGTCCAGATGATCCCTGTGTTCAGGCTTCTCTGGGGTCCAGGTCAACAGAGCTGAGCTGGTTGTAAATTAACGTGAACAAAAACATGTCAAAACAATGAGTTAAGGAAAAAAACTCTAATCATCTTTTATGAATTTGATGCAAGTATTTATGTTAATTTATTTTTGTATTTGTTTTATATCTATTTATCTATTGTTTACTCACTCAGTGGCCATGTCTTTGGTATGACTCTTATATTAAGATGTAAAAACAGATTTTTTTTACTCATTCTATATATCTGTATATAGCAGAGTGGCGCTATACTAGGATGTGTGTGTATGAGTGTGTGTGCTTTGGTTTGTGCGTTGTATGTACAGTGGTGTGTGTGTGTGTGTGTGTGTGGTGTGTGTGTGTCTGTGTGTGTGTCTGTGTGTATTGATCTCTATTGATGGATTATTGTGTTACAGCAGCATGTCAAGGGCATCGCACATAGAGAGAACTGATGAACTAATTCCCTGAACAGTATTTTGTGTTATGTTTGTGTGTTTCTGTGTGTGTGTCAGTTGTTAAGACAGTTTGTTAACTTGAAGTTGAAGCCTACATGAAAAGTGTGCACATATTAAGTTTTCATAGCGAACACATTTACTCATGTTGTCAGTTACATTGGTTTTATTGTCTCTTCTCATTTTAAATGCTGGTGTGTCCACAATCGTCCCTGTCAGTCAATATTCTGATGTTCAGCAGAGGACAAACGTTATGTCCTCTGGACCCAACCCCCCACTGACGACTCTCACACAGACACACACAGGGTAAATCCCTGAGACCTCCCGTTAGTCAGAACTGAAGAAACCTTCTTTGTACAACTCCTAAAAGACACCTGCACTGGTCCTGCTCTTATGACTGAGAAACATCCGTCCCACTCCGTCCTCGTGCAGCCTCAGTCTCAGCTGTGAGTCTCCTACAGCTGAGGGGGGGGGGGGGGGCGTCTTCATCAGGGACACCAACTGACCACAAGCTCCTTCTCTAACAACATGGTTTTCAGAGAAAGAGAAGAGAACAGAGGAAACATCACTCTTTCCCTCCAGCAGCGGATCGTCCTGGAGGCTGATTCCACACTTTGATACCCCCCCAGCTGCCCCCCCACCAAACTGCCCTCAGTGCGTCAGTGTGTCCACACCAGGACTGTATATATGTCCCCACCAGGACTGTATATATGTCCACAGCAGGACTGTATATATGTCCCCACCAGGACTGTATATATGTCCCCACCAGGACTGTATATATGTCCCCACCAGGACTGTATGTATGTCCCCACCAGGACTGTATATATGTCCACACCAGGACTGTATGTATGTCCCCACCAGGACTGTATATATGTCCACACCAGGACTGTATATATGTCCCCACCAGGACTGTATGTATGTCCACACCAGGACTGTATATATGTCCCCACCAGGACTGTATATATGTCCCCACCAGGACTGTATATATGTCCCCACCAGGACTGTATATATGTCCCCACCAGGACTGTATATATGTCCCCACCAGGACTGTATATATGTCCCCACCAGGACTGTATATATGTCCCCACCAGGACTGTATATATGTCCCCACCAGGACTGTATATATGTCCCCACCAGGACTGTATATATGTCCCCACCAGGACTGTATATATGTCCCCACCAGGACTGTATATATGTCCACACCAGGACTGTATGTATGTCCCACCAGGACTGTATTATGTCCCACCAGGACTGTATTCAAAGGGAATGTCCCCACCAGGACTGTATGTATGTCCACACCAGGACTGTATGTATGTCCCCACCAGGACTGTATGTATGTCCACACCAGGACTGTATATATGTCCCCACCAGGACTGTATATATGTCCACACCAGGACTGTATATATGTCCCCACCAGGACTGTATATATGTCCACACCAGGACTGTATGTATGTCCACACCAGGACTGTATGTATGTCCCCACCAGGACTGTATGTATGTCCACACCAGGACTGTATGTATGTCCCCACCAGGACTGTATGTATGTCCCACCCAGGACTGTATATATGTCCACACCAGGACTGTATATATGTCCCACCAGGACTGTATATATGTCCCCACCAGGACTGTATATATGTCCACACCAGGACTGTATATATGTCCACACCAGGACTGTATATATGTCCCCAACAGGACTACAGCTGGGACATCTGAGAGAAAACTAGACTATAAACTCTGCTACTGTGATTAATGAGGGGCAAACGCACAAAGAGCAAAACCATAGAAAAACAGACAAGAGTTTGAAAACTTATGCACACAAACACTAACAGTAACGCAAACACTGTCCATAGTCTCTCCCAGCATGCACTGCAACAGAGGAGAGAGAGAGTGTCTCCTGTTGCCTTGGTAACTGGAGGATCGTTAGACCGCTATCCCTCTGATCACCATGGAGTGGTAACCCTGACGATAGGGGTGTGTGTGTGTGTGTGTGTGTGTGTGTGTGTGTGTGTGTGTGTGTGTGTGTGTGTGTGTGTGTGTGTGTGTGTGTGTGTGTGTGTTACACGGTGACCAACAGGAATGATTTTGTAGGTTGCCTCTTTAAATCATGTAAAAATTTCATGTGTGAAATTTTACCTCTGACAAGGAGTACCTGTCTGTCTGTCTGTCTGTCTGTCTGTCTGTCTGTCTGTCTGTCTGTCTGTCTGTCTGTCTTCTGTCTGTCTGTCTGTCTGTCTGTCTGTCGTCTGTCTGTCTGTCTGTCTGTCTGTCTGTCTGTCTGTTGTTAAGAATGTTTCCTGTTAAAGTGCAAATCTGTCTAAAGGATAAAAAGGTTCCATTTAAATATGTGTTGTGAGTGAGACCTTATCAGTCTCTGGTGGAGTTTCCTCTAGGACAGGAAGTGGACTTCCTCTGTTTCCTGTTCTGTCCTCCTGTGCGTGTGTGTGTGGTGGTGTGTGTGTGTGTGTGTGTGCGTGTGTGTGTGTGTGTGTGTGTGTGTGTGTGTGTGTGTGTGTGTGTGTGTGTGTGTGTGTGTGTGTGTGTGTGTGTGTGTGTGTGTGCGCCCCAGGAGGGTCAAAAAAGAACAATCAGTGTAGAAAGAGAAAGAACAAGAATGTAGAAGCTAAAGTAACTCAGAGAGAACGATGGAAAAACAAGTGAGACACAAACGTAAAGAGGCTGAACCACTACAGGACCAGGACTGAGGAGAACCACTACAGGACCAGGACTAAGGAGAACTGAACCACTACAGGACCAGGACTGAGGAGACCCACTACAGGACCAGGACTGAGGAGAACCACTACAGGACCAGGACTGAGGAGAACTGAACCACTACAGGACCAGGACTGAGGACAACCACTACAGGACCAGGACTGAGGAGAACTGAACCATTACAGGACCAGGACTAAGGAGAACTGAACCACTACAGGACCAGGACTGAGGACAACCACTACAGGACCAGGACTGAGGAGAACCACTACAGGACCAGGACTAAGGAGAACTGAACCACTACAGGACAGGACTGAGGACAACCACTACAGGACCAGGACTGAGGAGAACCACTACAGGACCAGGACTAAGGAGAACTGAACCACTACAGGACCAGGACTGAGGAGAACCATTACAGGACCAGGACTGAGGAGAACTGAACCACGATGGACTATGAACCAAAGAAATCCAAAAAGGTACAGTGTTATAATTTAGTTGAACTTGATCTTTGACTTTTCACGGCTCAGCTCATTTTATTAATTATCAGGAAAACTTCTGTTCAGTTTTCAGACACGACTTTATCTTCTGCTGTTTCTGTTTGCCCCCCCCCCCCCCCCCCCCCAGGGTTTTGTCTCCCCCATTAAGCGGTTGGTTTGGTCCAAGTCTCGTCGCAGGTCTGTGGATCGAGGCAGCGTTTACCGCCGCCCGCTACACACCGTCCCCCTGTACCCCCCCGACTACGTCATCCACCCTGAGAGACTGATCTTCGACTATGTGGAGAAGGAGGTCAAGGTACAAAACACAACAATAAACCTGTGGACCCCACGTTCACAGCTGCTTGAACTTTGACCTCTCTTCTTAGTTCCTTGGTCACCTGACCTGGGTGTCGGTCACACTGAATCCCTCCAGTCGAGATGAACTCTTACAACTACTGGATACAGCCAGGGTTAGTGACTTCAGTCCTACAGCATTACTAACTCCCTCCATCACTATCAATCCTTCAATAATCAATAATCCATGTTGGTGTGTTGCTCAGTAGCAGCTGAAGGTTCTGCCGTTGAGGACCAGTGTGGACCAGGACTGTATTCTGAGTATGTCCGCTCGTTGTCTCCTGCTGACGTGGAGGGACAACGAGAAGCTGCTGATGAGGGTTCCAACTCATGAGATCGCTGCTGCCTCCTACCTGAGAGACGACGCACTGCACCTGCTGGTCCTCAAGACGGGTGAGGACATGAGGACGTCTTCAGGTTTCTGATCAGTGAGCATCAAGTGTTGAGTCAAGTTAAAGGGACACAGTGCAGTGTCTCACCACCGGTGGCGCTATGGAGCATTATTTTGTGTCTTTGGTTGAGTGGGTCAGACGTTTGTTATTTAAGAGGAAGTAGCTGTCTTGCTTGTTTCAGTCACATGACTCACATGCTGTCGGGGTCACTTGAACACTTTAAAGGAACGTTTAGTTGAAAACTGTTTTACTCACATTTTCTTTCTGGATGAGGAAATGAACTCTTTCATTAGTCAGTTGGCTAGCTAGCTTAGCATTCAAATTACAAATGGGGAAACAGCTGGTTCTTAACAAAAGGTAAAGTAAACACGAGCTAATAAACATGCAAGTTATATTGTGTTTGTTTCAGATTGAATGGACACATATTAAACTGACAGTAATCTTCTCATCCAAAATCAAAAAGTTGAATCAGCACATTTCCCAAAGTTGTGACTCATCACTAAACTTCAAGAAGAGTTCTGCTGCATTGTCGACTTAACGGGACATTGCTGTAAACACGAGTGGCCACAGGGGGCGCTGTAACTACAGTTAAAGACATAATATTTATTTAATCTCTTCTACTACTGAAAATCAAATAACATTATTTTAAACCCTCGTCCCACAGGTCTGAACGTGGACACTGTGGTTGCCGGGGACGATAGCCTAGACCGGAAAAAGCCGACAGCCATCGATGGGCGACGTCAAACAATGAGCTGCAATGCCGACCCGCGGCCAGCCGGGGGCACAATGGAGCGGCGACACACCATCTGTGGAGTGGACTGGAGGCCGTCACTGTCCAGGAGTAACCACGAGAAAAACCTGAGCGTGGTTACTCCTGGGGGTGGAGGGGGGGAGAGAGGAGGAGGAGGTAGTCTGGAGAGGAAGAGGGTGGGAGGCAGCTGGGAGAGGAGGCAGCAAACACGTAAACCTGGAGGCAGCTGGGAGAACCGCAGGGCGAGGCCCGTGAGCGGCAGCTGGGGGGTGGGAGGGGGAGGAGGGGGAGGAGCAGGGAGCTGGGAGAGGAGGCATGGAGGAGGGGGAGGAGGAGGGGGGAGCTGGGAGAGGAGAGGAGGAGGAGGAGGAGGAGGAGGAAGCTGGGAGCGACGGCAGGCCTGCACAGGAAGCTGGGAGCGGGGAAAGAGCTACGGCAGCTGGGAGAGGAGGAACCACAACCCGCTGGAGCCCACGCCCTGTCCGGACGCCTACTGCAACCTGGTCATCCTGGCTGTGGAGAACCGGGTGCGTGGCCCACCAGCGGATCAGAGGCTGAACCCTCAGGAGGCCCCACACAGAATGTGTGATTTCATTATTAAGAGAAGCAGTTTAACCCTTAAAGTCAGATGAGAGGAACGACACCACGCTCACATTAGTCTGTCCACCTCACACACCGGGTCGGCGGTTCGATCCTCGGCTCCTACAGTATGCTAAGTGTCCTCGGGCCAGACACCGAACCAAACTGCCCCTGAACACAGTGTGAGAGGGAAACTGCAGCATATTGTGTTGCTGTGTGTGTGTGTGTGAGTGTGAGTGTGGTTTACAGTCCACAACCTGTAGGCAGCTAGCCTAGCTTAGCATTAAGACTGGAAACAGGAGGGAAAATTAGCCTCACTCTGCTGTAAAAAGACATTTAAGTTTTGTTCTTCATGCTAAGCAAGCTAGGAGAAGCTCATCCTGTGTGTGTGTGTGTGCGTGTGTGTGTGTGTGTGTGTGTGTGTGTGCAGGACGCTGCAGAGGAATACTGTTCTCTGATTTGTCAGATGTTCCAGATTATTTATGGCCATCAGACCATCGAGTGTGTGGACAGGGCGGGGTTTCACCACACCATGCCGGACCGCTATTGGCTGCAGAGGAGTGAGTAAAACACGGTCGTCAGAAGTGGATGGAAATATAGTTTTATTTTAAAATCTAAAATCTGAAAATGTATTTCAATTCGTTGATTTTGGTAAAATGTATCAGTGAATCAGTTTTGAACCTAAACTAATCTGTTTTAAACTTAAGATGTATAATTGGGTTTCGACCTATACTGCAGCCAGCCACCAGGGGGGGTGTTTTGTTTATATACAGTGTGATGTCTCGGCTTCATTGTGTAGTTTTTGTATTAAAGTGTGTGTCTTTGTGTTTTTGTGCAGGTGACAGTTGTTTGAGCGACAGTTCGTTCAGTTATGATCCAGAGTTCAGCTGCTGCAGCTCTTAGTGAGTCACAAACACACAACTTCACATGTTCACCACACAACGTCCCAGTTGTTCAACACAACAGTGTCATCAATATATCAAAATAGAATTTACACATCAACAAAACAGAAGCAACACATTTCTAAAAACAACAACGTTTTACAAACATAAACAGTTTGTCTAATGTTTGGATCAGGAAACCTCCTCCACTCATTGTTGGTGTCGTCACATCATAGGTTCAGATCTCATTTACTCATCGCTCGTTCTTCTTCATTTGGTCAATGGGTTGCTTTTTTTTTTTATTCCTCCGCACTGGCGCCACCCAGTGGCTGGAGACAATATGTTTTCAGGTT
>VCHM03000051.1:50000-75157 GCA_006182925.3 Reinhardtius hippoglossoides
GGTCAGCAGAGCATATCCACGAGGACTTCTTCTGGATTGGTTCATTGACACCTGCTCCGCTTTGGATGAACTGACTGAGATTTTCTCCTCATATATAAACTTTTATGAGGACTTAATAATTCCCAAGAAATTAATTTTATATTTTTCCAAACAACAAACCATGGGTGTCTAAATCTCTTGAAAACATTATTAATCAGAGGAACCCTGGTGGTGGAGGATTTCAACGACTGGTGTAAATGTTCTTTCTTCAATATGAATGTGTCCAGAACCAGCGCAGGTACTTTGATCCCAAGTTGAGAAGCTTTAGTGTTGATCCCTCTCGTATGGAACTGTTTGACTCTTGACTTATTGAGTCTGTTTAAAGCTCCTCTTGTATCTGCTGGTTTGGGTCATTAACCCTGAAAAAGAAGAACAGACATATGGTGACGATGTGCTTGAAGGGAAACGTCTGAACGACCTCAGTCTTATACCGAGTTAGAGCCACAAGCAGCGCTCAGTCTATACTTATCGAACACGGTCCTCCCCCGTTCACACAAGCTGCTGCCATCTGCTCGTAGATTTACAGAATCTGGTGAGGGTGAGAGTGAGAGTTAGGCTCACCCTCACCCTGACCCTCACCCTCACCCTGACCCTCACCCTGACCCTCACCCTCACCCTCACCCTGACCCTCACCCTCACCCTCACCCTCACCCTCACCCTCACCCTGACCCTCACCCTGACCCTCACCCTCACCCTCACCCTCACCCTCACCTGACCCTCACCCTCACCCTCACCCTCACCCTCACCCTGACCCTCACCCTCACCCTCACCCTCACCCTCACCCTCACCCTCACCCTCACCCTACCTCACCCTCACCCTCACCCTCACCCTCACCCTCACCCTCACCCTCACCCTCACCCTCACCCTCACCCTCACCCCCACCCTCACCCTCACCCTCACCCTCACCCTCACCCTCACCCTCACCCTCACCCTCACCCTCACCCTGACCCTCACCCTCACCCTCACCCTCACCCTCACCCTCACCCTCACCCTGACCCTCACCCTCACCCTCACCCTCACCCTCACCCTCACCCTCACCCTCACCCTCACCCTCACCCTCACCCTCACCCTCACCCTCACCCTCACCCTCACCCTCACCCTCACCCTCACCCTACCTCACCCTCACCCTCACCCTCACCCTCACCCTCACCCTCCCACCCTCACCCTCACCCTCACCCTACCCTCACCTACCCCTCACCCTCACCCTCACCCTCACCCTCACCCTCACCCTCACCCTGACCCTCACCCTCACCCTCACCCTCACCCTCACCCTGACCCTCATCGGCCCACAGGGATAATGACTTCACCTTAAATGTTTGCCAAAGGACACAAAATGTATGAATTAAAGACATTTACTTGTTAAGTAGAGTTTGTTGTTTTGTCTGATCTTCTTCTAACAGCACCTCTAACACTGAATAATATAATAATTATATTTTTCTAAATAAATCTAAATAAAGTAAATAAACAGTAGGAATCTGAATCAAGTCTAAATATAGATTTATAATGATGTCAGTAAATTTCTTCACTTTATTTACGTTGTTTTTCCAAAGCGTGGCCCGAAGGGTCCGTGACGTCACTGCGCAGTCCCGCCTGGGCCAATGAGCGCCGAGGGGGCGTGTCGCGGGCCCGGCCGTATGAGTAGGTCTGCCGGCAGGGGGCGGGGCCACTTCTCAGCTGCGGGGACATGGCGGCGGCTGCTGCCGTCACCGCCACCGGGAGGAGAGCGCTCTGCACCCGGGAGCCGGGCCGGCGGAACCGGGACCAGTCCCGCCGCCGGCAGGCGGCCCTGCTGTTCCTCAGCAACATCTCCCTGGACGGACGCCCGGTCCTCAGCCTCCCGCTGGAGAATGGGGGCAGCCGCCACAGGGACACCGACCTGGAGGCAGCGGAGCCCGGCTGTCCGGAGGCGGGGACCGGGACCAGCTACCGGCCGGTCCCGGGCTTACTAGCGTCCGTGAGCTGCGTCGACCCGACCCCGAGGACCGGACTCCCCGTCCTGCCGATCCTGGTCCTGCCGTCCGACCCCGGGCTGAGCGACGTGGGGAGCTTGGAGCTGCTGCCGGGCGGCCGCCGGGGCTCCTTCCCTCCCCCGGGGAACCGCAACCTGCTCTGCCCGTCCCCGTCCAGCGGCAGCCTGCTGCCATCGCCGCTGGGGCCGCGGAAGTCCTCCACCCTGCTGTCCCCGTCCCGGTCCAGCCTCAGCCTGCTGCCATCGCCGCTGGGGCCGCGGAAGTCCTCCACCCTGCTGTCCCCGTCCCGGTCCCCGTCCAGCGGCAGCCTGCTCCCGTCGCCGCTGGGGCCGCGGAAGTCCTCCACCCTGCTGTCGGTCCAGAGCTGCAACTCGGTGTCCTCGGAGCCGAGGCAGAGGTGAGGGTCCCGGGGAGAGTCCTCTGTCCGTCAGGCTGGTTGTATGTCTGGGTCTTTGTGCCCGGTGCTGCCCACATGGCGACCCGGTTCGAGTGACTGGAGGTCCGGGGGAGACACAGACAGACACACAGACAGACACACAGACAGACAGACACAGACAGACACACAGACACACAGACACACACAGACACACACACACACACACACACACAGACACACACACACACACAGACAGACAGACACACAGACAGACACACACACAGACACAAAGACAGACACACACACACACACACCCAGACAGAATGTATCTGGACTGTGTGTGACCCGGACTGGTCACACACAGACACACACAGACAGACACAGACAGACAGGCAGACACACACACACACACACACACACACACACACACACACACACACACACCACACACACACACACACACACACACACAGAATGTATCTGGACTGTATCTGGACTGTGTGACCCGGACCGGTCCTCGGTCCTCCTCAGTGTTTGTGGAGCGGCTCCAGACTCTCTGCTGATATAGAGGATATTTGTGTCTCCAGATTGTGAGACAGTCCAGAGTGAGTCACTGGTCCACATGTTTGGTTCAGTGAAATCAGAGTTCTGTGGTTTGCTGCCAACATGAACCCTGTAACTATGTTTTCCTTTATATGTAATGAAGGTAGAATTAGGTTGTTTCCCAGGAGTCACTGTTTGTCCCAGTGAAATGCACAGCTGTGTACTGTCATGAGGAGTTCAGTAATAACTAATAATACTTATGACTGTGGTTTGAAGCATGATTCACAAGAAGCCAGTTCTCATCAGAAAGCTGCCGCTCAGCGAGAGGAGCTGGGGAAGCGGTTCCTCCTCTTCACCTCCACACTTTGTGCTGAAGTGGTCGATCGTGTTCTGTCTCTTCACAAGCTCAGTGTGTGAAGTCCTCTAGCAACTAACCAGTCCGCCAACTGGTTCATGGTGAACACCCAGAGGAGCTGGTGAGCTGGTGCTCTGCTGTGCAGGGTGCGAGCTCACTGGACTGGTCCTGAGCAAACTGACGGGACGGAGCTTTGTGACGACGGCTTTGATCGTGCAAAGAAAGTTGAGTTTTCTGGACCAGCTTCATTCATATTTTTCATGAACGTTTTGGTCGGTTTATTTAAATTCAGGTTTCATGTTTTAACTGCAGATATTGTTTTCAGTCCATGACAGTCTCCTATTTCAGGGGAGACACAAAACAGGTTCAGGTTCTGGAGGTTCTGTATGTGAAAACACAAATATCAGAGTCAGTTGCTCTGGACATTTTCTGGAACTGTTCTTGTAAAATGTCAGGAGAGTGCCACGGCCTGCCGAGTCCTGTCTCACCTCCGATGCCAGAGCTGCTAACGCCTGACAGAGTGAACTGGCTCTGGTACATGATCTTGCAAAGTCCACCTTAGGTCGGTACATAGACCTCAGTAGCTTGGTCTCCTCAGTGATAATGATCGGCTCATTTGGTGAGGGCATCAATTAGACGATGTTGTATTGACGTAAGGGTGTCATCTGGACTCTGGACTAGATGAACAGTCTGGTCCCGAACTGATCAGCACGCCAAGAATTCCCCACAGGGCTCTCGGCTCCGGTTGTTTCCGCTGCCCGATGCTATTCTTAGTTAACTGGATGTCAGCTGTCATCACACAAGTATAAAGCACTGATTCACTGCTCCTGAACCTGTTCACACAGTAAGAGCTGAAACATCAGGCCGGTGACAGGGAAGGAAGTGAGGTGGTGAACTGAAGCCGATTATTGATCCACTTCATCATTGACATTAAAACCAACAGCTTTAGTTGTGCTCGTTAGGGGTGTGCGATGTATATCGTCTACGATAATATCTTAATTGTTGTTTTAACGATGTGTGAGCTCACGTTATCGATAAAAAAAAAAAAAAACTAAGTAAAACTGCAGGACACAGCGTTAGCCATGCGTCATGCAGTCGCCCCCCCCCCCCCCCCCCCACGCATGCTAGAGTTAAAGGGCCCGTATTGTGTAAAATACATTTTATCCGTACTTACTTGCAGGGCCAGTAGGGGGCCTCAACGTATGAAAGCAGTCACTCCTGGACTTTTTCACTCATTCTAAGAAATGTACGATCCCGTACGACGTCAACGGGATCGCACGCTCCACTCAGCCCCCCCCCCCCCCAGCCGGTACCAGTCCAGACTCCTTCACCAAGCTCCCTCTCACTCTCACACAGACACACATACAAGTGGACTCTGTGTAAGTTGTTTTGTTACTGAATTTGTAGCCTGAAGCAAAAATCGTATCAGATTCAGCAGGAACGCTGGTTGGAGTTAGACACACCTCCCTGGACGACACACACACACACACACACACACACACACACACACACACACACACACACACACACACACACACACACACACACACAGGTTTGTTTGTTCTTATAAGTTGTGTGTGTGTGTGTGTGTGTGTGTGCTTGTCTAAACATGCCTCTCCAGTGAAAACAGCAGAATCTGCCACCACACCCTTAACATACAGACGACTTCCCTTCTCTACGTTTTCAGCTCGTGTCGTTGCCGTCCTGTGGTGATGATGTCATTTACAGTTCATGTCATTTACATTTCATTGAGCTGACGCGTTTATCCAGAGCGACTCACAATCAGAGCATCGACCATGAGGGAACAACCCAGAACAACAAGAATCAAGAAATACAATGTATTGGGCTGGGGTGTGAGGTTTGACCATGTCCTGGATGTAGACTGGACCTGATCCGTTCACAGCACGGTACCAAGTACTAGTGTTTTGAAATGGATTGCAATAGTCTAGGTTGGAGATGACCAGAGCCTGGACCAGAGCCTGGACCTGAACCTGCACCAAACCTGCACCAGAGCCTGGACCAGAACCTGGACCAGAGCCTGGACCAGAGCCTGCACCAGAGCCTGGACCAGAACCTGGACCAGAGCCTGGACCAGAGCCTGGACCAGAGCCTGCGCCGCCCTCTGAGTGAGAAGGGGACATGTGTTCTCCTGATGTTGTGCAGCATGAATCTACAGGAACGTGTTGTTGCTGTAATGTTGGCAGTGAGGGAGAGTTGACTGTCGAGTAGGGGGGGGGGGGGTAACACGTAGTTGTCAGAGGTCATAGTCCGGTCGATGGTGGGAGGAGTCTTCCCCTGGAAGGAAAAGTAGTTCAGTCTTATCAAGGTTGATTTTCAGGTGGTGTGTTATTTATCTTGCTCCATGTCCCGTTTGCTGACATGGAGGAGAAGGGGATTACGAGCTGTACTGCAGCCAGCCACCAGGGGGTGTTTGAGATGCTTTGATGATGTGAGTGTGTGGACATGAAGCTGATAGTGCTACTTAACATAATGATTCAAAGAGCCCGACTGTTATAGATATACTGGGGAGTACATTTCTGAAACCAGTATATCGGCCAATAAATCCATAGTATAAATACTGTATATGTGTATTTAAATCTTCTCCTCTACACATCGGGCCTGTTTCTGCAGTTGTTGTTTGTGTTGGAGATGAAACACAAACTGAGGAGACGAGATAAGAAGAGAGGGATTCAGTTTTTTAGTAGATCAGGCAGGAGGAGTTAATCTGGTGATGTAAGACACAACAGGCATGCTGGGTAATTTTCTGTGTGTGTCTGCTGTGTGTGCAGGATGAGGATTGAGACAGCAAGACGTTTAATCTGTGTTGTGTGTGTTGGGGGGGTAAAGATTTAGTCTCTAATATGGGTATTTAAGTAAAGGTGTGGTGTGTGTGTGTGTGTGTGTGTGTGTGTGTCTGTGTGTGTGTGTGTGTGTGTGTGTGTGTGTGTGTGTGTGTGTGTGTGTGTGTGTGTGTGTGTGTGCGTGTGTGTGTGTGTGTGTCCTATTTTGAGCTAAAACAACAGCAGTGGTTATTAATATAACTGTGGTCTCACTGTTTCCTGTTATTTCACGTTCACACACCTGCTGCTCTCAGACACTTCTTCATCAGTCCAGTTTCACCTGATTCAAACATGGCTTTATTTCTTTATGATGTTGGTTCATATGAGCTCAACCTTCATATGTCAAAATAATCTTTGTGTTAAAAACTGGAGTCAGAAATGTCCTTATGCTGTACGGGTTGTTGGTTCCATCCCCACAGAGGAATGTGTAAAACCTAATATTAAGTGTAGTGAACATGCAGCCAGTCTTTTAAAACCCTGATCATCCTCTGCTCAGAGAAGTGGCTCGATGGATGCGTCCCACAACATGTCGCTGAGATGAAGCCGACTGGTTCTCATGGAAACTGGTCGGACTGGGTCCAGCAGGAGTTCTGGGACACTATAGAGACTGATTTCACAGATCCTAAACTTAAAGATAACTCTGGTGACATTATAAACACGTCATGATTAATGTCCGTCACACCCTGTCATCATCATCGTGTGTGTGTGGATCTTTGTGGTCCATCCAAAGATTAAGATTGTAGGTGTCAATCATGAGATCAGTGAACGACTGTCATTACAGCCGAGGAACACTGCTCATTATAACTGAGCCTCAGTGCGATTCTGTGACCAACTAAGAACGTCTCGTCAGCTCTCTGATTTACTTTCGGATAGTTTCTCATCTGAATCAGCATTTTGTACAATTATTTTATCACGACAAACTTTTAGCTGCTTGTGTTCACATCACATCTTTTCTTTTAAACAAGATCTGTAGATCTGGTGGTTCGATACACACACACACACACACACACACACACACACACACACACACACACACACACACACACACACACACACACAGGGTAATAAGGCAACTTTATTTTGCTCAGAGGCTCTTCTGACGAGCTGCTCTAAATGTGTCACAGCGGCCATATTTGTGTTTATCTTAAATACCAGACGACATCATCATCATCATCGCTCTGGGCCACGGGCTCTGTTCCCACACTACAGAAGCATTCCAGAACGACTGTTCCCATGGAACTGGGAATGTTCCGTCACGTGAGCCCGACCACAGTAGACCCCGATAATAATAATAACATATAGAGCCTCTCACGGGACCCGAGGAAGCTTTACATATCTGTGAGGACCAAACAAACAGCAGCGTGGAACCGTCACTGAGGCCGAAGGCTTCGTGAAGAGGTGGAAACCACTAGAAACACACTTTTGAATAATACATCTGGAAAAGTGTCATTGTTCTGGGTATTTTTACTTACTGTCAGTATTATGACATCATCGTTGCAGGATGGAGATCGATGTAACATTTGTGAACACGGTGAGAAGGTTCAACACGTGATCAACCTTCGATTTGAGGGATAAGTGTGGAAGGTCCAGCCGAGGGCAGATCATCCTTCACACCTGGTGTTAATGTCTGGCCTGAGGGATCGGATCCCATGTGGTCAGAGTCTGTCCACGCTGGTCACACGCATCCTGGATCTGTTTCCTGTGACCACGTGATCAGAAGGGTGTGAACGAGGCCTGTGAACCGATAGAGGTCAGAGGTCATCAGCTGATGACCTCTGACCCTCTGTGTGTGAGTGATCAGATCTCAGAGGCTCTGACCACGTGTGATCCGTTCACTCTGCAGGTCTGAACGGCGTCTGTGACTAAATGAGACGCATTAAATCCAAGTCCGTTTTATTTGTATAGCGACGAAGCACAACATGATCTCAAGGCACTTCACATGATGAGGTTGAGATCTTAAAAACACATCTAACCATCCAGATGTTATTACAGCTCCTTCAAACATCTGCATAGCAACGAGTCACACAGCAGTGATTTAAACTTCATGTGGAATCATCCGACCGTAACAGATGCTGTGTGTGTGTCTGTGTGTGTCTGTGTGTGTCTGTGTGTGTCTGTGTGTGTGTCACAGTTGTATAACTGCTTTGTATCTGAGGAGAAAGTCTGAGTGTTCTGCTTGTGGCTCTGATCAGCTTCAACCATAACTCATGTTTTCATCTTGCCCTTCATACACAATGTGATATTTAGATTTTAAATATTTCCTTAAAGTCCGTCTGATCTTTGTAATCTTACAAAGAAACGAATGAACTCCCCCCCGCGTCCCTCTCACATGGTGGGGGGGGGGGGGGGGTGTGCTCTTGTACAGATATCTTTGTGAGGACCAGTTTGAGTCTACAAACTGCTTTAATGGACTGTTTGGGGGTTAAGACTTGGTTTTAGGGTTAGAATCAGGGTTTAGGGTTAGAATCAGGGGTCAGGGTTAGGGTTAGAATCAGGGGTCAGGGTTAGGGTTAGAATCAGGGGTTAGGGTTAGAATCAGGGGTTAGGGTTAGAATCAGGGGTTAGGGTTTAGGGTTAGGCATTTAGTTTGGATGGTTAGGGTTAGGGGCTGGGAAGGAGTGTCCTCACTTAGACAGCTGTACAAACGTGTGTGTGTGTGTGATGTCAGTAATGTTATATAACTGCTGCCATGAGGTCTGTTGTTTTAATCCATGAGGACGACAGCAGCACGACCCAGCTCATAACCTGACCTTCAGCAGACACACACACACACACACACACACACACACACACACACACACACACACACACACACACACACACACACACACAGTTTTTGTTAGAAGGTGCCTTTGGTCTGAACCTTTACAAAGATTTGCGCTATAATAAATTTGAACACCCTGGTCTTTTATTGGTCGACAGAGATAGTTGTGTCTGTGTGAGAATGTGCGTTTCTTATAATAACGTGTCATTAATCTGTGTGTCTTCCTCAGGACTCGTAATCTCTCTGGTGGTTCTCCCAGACCTCGACACACCAAGAAGATCCACTTCGTCAAAAACATGAAACAGTACGACACGAGAGGCAGCAGGTGAGACATGTAGTAATAATAATAATAACTTTATTTGTATAGCACTTATCTAAACGAGGTCACAAAGTGCTTCACACAAAAGTCTGATTTAAGAGACAAATCATAACATAAAAAGGTCGAGAGAGAGGAGAGAGAGATCAGGAACATCACACTTGAACTCTATAAGGCTGATTGTTGTAATGAAAATAAAATAATTACAAGTCGCATGTTAGAAATGGACGTCCCCAGGCCCGGCGGTGTGGGGGCGTCCCCGGCCCCGGCGATGTGGGCGTGCCCCCGGCTCCGGTGGTGTGGGCATCCCCGGCCCCGGCGGTGTGGGGGCGTCCCCGGCCCCCGCGATGTGGGCGTGCCCCCGGCTCCGGTGGTGTGGGCATCCCCGGCCCCGGCGGTGTGGGGGCGTCCCCGGCCCCCGCGATGTGGGCGTGCCCCCGGCTCCGGTGGTGTGGACGGCCCCGGCTCCGGCGGTGTGGGCGGCCCCGGCTCCGGCGGTGTGGGCATCCCCGGCCCCGGCGGTGTGGGCATCCCCGTCCCCGTCCCCAGCGGTGTGGACATCCCCGGCCCCGGCGATGTGGGCTTGCCCCCGGCACCGGGGTTTGGGCGTCCCCAGGCCCAGCCCCGGTGGTGTGGCGAATAATAATACCGACACGAATAATGAGCTGGAGGACTGAGAATCTTCACAGATATTATGAATAATAATAATAATTACTAATAAACGTGATGTCATGAATGGCGGAGTGACAGCAACAGAACTGAGTCACGTTTCCAACTTATCTTCTGTTTCCACTCGACTCTCTGGTGACTTCCTGCTCCCGACTTTCCCATGCACCAGTGTGTGTGGGGGGGTGTGTTACAAGTGACAGGGTGTGTGTGTGTGTGTGTGTGTGTGTGTGTGTGTGTGTGTGTGTGTGTGTGTGTGTGTGTGTGTGTGTGTGTGTGTGTGTGTGTGTGTGTGTGTGTGTGTGTGTGTGTGTGTGTGTGTGTGTGTGTGTGTGTGTGTGTGTGTTACAAGTGACAGGATGTGTGTGTCTCTGAGGGTTAAAGGTTTGATTTGGATCCTTTTGAAATGGAGCCTCTGTTTCAGGGTCATGTTTATAAATCACTGTCTGGGGACGTTTCTTCTTCGTTTATTTGACTTTCTAAACAGACGATAAATGTCCTCTGTCTCTCTCTCTGTCTCTCTCTCTCTCTGTTCTCTCTCTTCTCTCTCTCTGTCTCTCTCTCTCTCTTCTCTGTCTCTCCTCTGTCTCTCTCTCTCTTCTGTCTCTCTCTCTCTCTCTCTCTCTCCCTCTCTCTCTCTCTCTCTCTCTCTCCCTCTGTCTCTCTCTCTCTGTCTCTCTCTGTCTCTCTTCTCTCTGTCTCTCCCTCGTCTCTCTCTCTCTCTCTCTGTCTCTCTCTCTCTCTCTCTCTGTCTCTGTCTCTCTCTGTCTCTCTCTGTCTCTCTCTCTCTCTCTCTCTCTCTCTCTCTCTCTCTCTCTCTCCCTCTCTCTCGCTCTCTCTCTCTCTCTCTCTCCCTGTAGAGATATGACTGTAAATATTTTCCTCTCAGACACGATGCAGGCAATCAATGCTGTTCTGCAGGGATTTACTCTCCTGACACACACAAACACTTATTTACACACACCAATTATAGCAACATGATAACAACCTGATAACAACATTACAACATGTCATGTTGAGCTGGAGGGTAAGGGGTTAACTCTAACTCAGGTCTACACATGTGTATGTTTTAATTTGATAGTTTGACAGTTTTCCTCGAGCTTTAATCTTCTGAATTCAGACTGACTCTATACGACTGTGACGTCCTGTGTCTTTTCAGAAACTCATCAGTGTGAAGCTGAAAACATCCTTTCAATAAAGCTTGTGTTTTGCAGATGGCCCTTGTGAAGGCCACATCCTGAGAAGCGTCTTTACGTTTCTTTTTTTAGACGATATCGCCTGAAACCAGCAACATTTACCTCAGTGATGATTAATATAGAGTTTGAACTTCTTCCTTATACCAACACAGAAAATGATGAGGTTAACACATCAGTTGTCATTAGGCTTCGTTCTGCTGTTGTTTTGTTTCAGGATCGTGCTGATCTGTGCGAAGAGGTCTCTGTGCGCTGCCTTCTCCGTTCTTCCCTACGGAGAGAGCTTCTACCTCAGGTAAGGAAACATCCGTGTACCTTGTCTTGCTCTGCTCAAAATGGTCCTCACAAAGATGTCAGTGTACACAACACACACACACACACACACACACACACACACACACACACACACACACACACACACACACACACACACACACACACACACCTTATGAGGACTGAGGACTTACACCCTGTGTGTGTGTCGCTGTAGTGACCCGACATTAAACCACCCGAGGAGGAGACACTCATCTGGAAACATCTCTAACACCCTGGAGATGCTGCCGGGACTCGAGGGCTTCCAGCTGGAGACGTACGGCCGGGTAAATACACCAAGTAGCACCACACACACACACACACACACACACACACACACACACACACACACACACACACACACACATCCAGATGATATGATTCCAGCCAGATTAGGTGCTAATCTAATCCTCTGTCCATCTCAGTCAGTGTCGTACGCCCAGTTCCTGCACTCCACTAATGCTCTGGTGAGGCAGAAGCCATCGTCAGCCAGTGACCTGGCGCTGCAGATCCCCGTGTCCAAGAGCACGCACAGCATGACGGGCCGAGGTTACCCCCCGAGCAGGCTGAACAGCTCCGTGGGCCTGGACCTGGGTAACACACACACACACACACACACACACACACACACACACACACACACACACACACACACACACACACACACACACACACACACACACACACACACACACTGTCACACACACACGGAAATTCAAATATCTGGTCAACTTCAAAACTGCTCAAATTGTGTGATGTGTTTTATAACTGAATTAATACACAAACGTACGTGTGCATGTGCATAGTATGAAGTGTTAACACAAACAGGCTCTGTGTTTGTGAAGGTCATGTGTTTCAAATATAAAGACAATGACTGATTATATATATTGTGTGTGTCTGTGTGTGTCTGTGTGTGCGCGTGTGTGCACGTGTGTGTTGTCCAGGTCTCGACGATGTTGCTGACTACGACCCCAACCTCCTCAGCGACCACCAGTGGCCTTGTGGGAAACACAAGCGGGTGCTGATCTTTGCCTCCTACATGGTAACAAGACAAACACACACTCACTCAACAGCTTAGTTTCCTTCCTCTGAGTGTGAAGACACACAATGTATCATCAGAGGAGATCTGAGGTCAGCTGCTCTGTTACTGCTATTAGCCCGGTTGGTCTCACAGACGTTAACAAGGAGCAACTTCCTCTGTTCTTCACTCAACAAGAGTCAAACAGAAACTTCATGATCAGTGAATCAGTCCCATGTTAGGATCCTCTCCCAGGACACAACGTCACAGATGCTGATGGGACGTACACTCAACCATCACACAACACACACAACACAACAACACATCAACACAACAACACATCAACACAACAACAGGATTCATCTACATGAGAAACCAGTTTTATATATATACATATGTAGTTGACGAGTTGATTTCATTCCACGTTGACGTTTGTAGTCTCTTCTCTGTTTCACCGACTTGTAATCTTCTGTTCTTTCCTCTGTCTTCTGTCTTTCCTCCTCGCTCCTTCTCTCCTGTTCTTCTCCTCGTCTTCTCGCTTTCCCTTCTCTCCTGTTCTTCTCCTCCTCCGCTCCTTCTCTCCTGTTCTTCTCCTCCGTCGCTCCTTCTCTCCTGTTCTTCTCCTCCTCCGCTCCTTCTCTCCTGTTCTTCTCCTCCTCCGCTCCTTCTCTCCTGTTCTTCTCCTCCTCCTCCTGCTCTTCTCTCCTATCTCTCCTCCTCTCCGCTCCTTCTCTCCTGTTCTTCTCCTCCTCCCTCTCCTGTTCTTCTCCTCCTCCGCTCCTTCTCTCCTGTTCTTCTCCTCCTCCGCTCCTTCTCTCCTGCTCTTCTTCTCTTCTCTCTGTTTTCCACCAGACCACAGTTATCGAATATGTGAAACCGTCTGACCTGAAGAAAGACATGAACGAGACCTTCAAGGAGAAGTTTCCTCACATCAAACTCACTCTCAGTAAAATACGCAGGTATTTGGATGAAAGTAAAAGAGGTTGAACGTTCTGTGTTCGTGTTCCACATGAGAACGTGTGTTTGTGTCTGTCAGTCTGAAGAGGGAGATGAGGGTCGTGGGGGAGGACTGCGGCCTGCAGCCCGTCACCATCGCCATGGCGTTTGTCTACTTTGAGAAGCTGGTGCTGCAGGGTCGACTCAATAAGCAGAACAGGTACCATCATGAATACAAGATTTATCATTCAGGTCGTTTCTGAACCGAGCTTCATGTGTTTATTCTCCGTGGGTTTCTGTTGATTTGAGAAAATAAATGTGGAGCTTCATTAATATTAATAAGGGCTTTAATGTTGACCTGTTCTCACTGAAGTTATTTCACTGAGGCATGAATCAAACCTTCACTCACAACAACTCTCTGACTCACAGGAAGCTGGTGTCAGCTGCCTGCATCCTCTTGGCTGCTAAGATCAGCAGTGACCTGAAGAAACAGGAAGTCAAACACCTCATAGATGTACGTGTGACACACACACACACACACACACACACACACACACACACACACACACACACGACAGTTTCCATCCTTCAGTTTACTGATGATTGCTGTCAAGCAGCAGTAACACGATGATTTTAACATATTTACCAATATCATCCAGAACTAACAGAATAAATTCAAAGCATATTTGATTGAAGCTGATTTTCCAGTCGAGAGAAACCAACACTCGGACACAATTCTTTATTAAACACAGGGAAATCAGCAAAAATGTTAAAAACACATTTATATGTTAAAGAAAGAGATAAAAAAAACTCCTGGATCCAGTTCTGAGTTCGTCCCTGAGCCATAAAACATCTTTCATCAAGTTTAATGTTGATCTGTTCATCCTGCTCACAAACAAACACACACACAGAACTAACAGAGAAACAAATAAATACACAAACATCTTCTTCTTCCTGTTCTTCTTCCTCTTCTGCTTCTTCTTCTTCTTCTTCTTCTTCTTCTTCTTCTGTCTGTGTAGAAGCTGGAGGAGCGTTTCAGGATCAGCAGGAGGGAGCTGATCTTTTTTGAGTTCACCATCCTGGTCGCCCTGGAGATGGCGCTGTACCTCCCTGAGAGCAAGGTGCTGCCACATTACCGACGCCTGGTGCAGCAGCAGCAGTTGTAGCAGTGCCTGGCTCATGAGCACTGCAGCACACCAGCCCCTCCCTTTTCATGTCCACACTGTCACAGACGGATCCTCACGATGCCTGGCTCGAAGGCTCTGAGGAAGCCCTCTCTGCTCACGACGAGGACGCTGCGGTCGTCCTTCAGAACCCAAACTGACGACACACTGTGAGCGTGAACTTCACGTGGAGTTCATGGTTTGTCCTTTCTTTGATGTTTCAGAACAAACTTCAGCTGCACAGATTTTAGTCCAGGAAGCTCAACATTGTAAAATCTGACTTTAAACAAAACTAATACTGAAACTGTTTTAGATCTGTTCGTTAATCTTAACTTCAGATTATCCTCAGAATACTGACTGACGAACACAACGGCTCTGATCAAATTAGATTTAATGTGACTCACACATGTTGCAATAACATTTTATGCCTTCGTCGCTGCAGCGGAGAAAAATCCAGTTAAGATCGAAGTGTGTTGCAGTGATTCTGTTCTCCGAAGCAAGACGTCAACTTCACATCAAACTAAATCTGTCTTCGTATCTTCCGCTCTGTGCTTTCACTCTAACTCTCGTATCTTCGGCTCTGTGCTTTCACTCTAACTCTCGTATCTTCGGCTCTGTGCTTTCACTCTAACTCTCGTATCTTCGGCTCTGTGCTTGTACTCGTTCCTCTCGTATCTTCGGCTCTGTGCTTGCACTCGTTCCTCTCGTATCTTCGGCTCTGTGCTTTCACTCTAACTCTCGTATCTTCCGCTCTGTGCTTTCACTCTAACTCTCGTATCTTCGGCTCTGTGCTTTCACTCTAACTCTCGTATCTTCGGCTCTGTGCTTTCACTCTAACACTCGTATTCTCGCCTGTGCTTTCATCTAACTCTCGTATCCTTCCGCTCTGTGCTTCACTCTAATCTCGTTATTTCGCTTGTGTTGCACTCGTCTCTCGTTCTTCCGCTCGGCTTCACTCTAACTCTCGTATCTTCCGCTCTGTGCTTGCACTCGTTCCTCTCGTATCTTCCACTCTGTGCTTGCACTCGTTCCTCTCGTATCTTCCGCTCTGTGCTTGCACTCGTTCCTCTCGTACCTTCCGCTCTGTGCTTGCACTCGTTCCTCTCGTACTTTCCGCTCTGTGCTTGTACTCGTTCCTCTCGTATCTTCCGCTCTGTGCTTTCACTCTAACTCTCGTATCTTCCGCTCTGTGCTTCACTCTAACTCTCGTACCTTCGGCTCTGTGCTTGTACTCGTTCCTCTCGTATCTTCGGCTCTGTGCTTGTACTCGTTCCTCTCATATTTTCGGCTCTGTGCTTGCACTCGTTCCTCTCGTATCTTCGGCTCTGTGCTTGTACTCGTTCCTCTCGTATCTTCGGCTCTGTGCTTTCACTCTAACTCTCGTATCTTCCGCTCTGTGCTTGTACTCGTTCCTCTCGTATCTTCAGCTCTGTGCTTTCACTCTAACTCTCGTATCTTCCGCTCTGTGCTTGTCACTCTACTCTCGTATCTTCGCTCTGTGCTTTACTCGTCTCTCGTATCTTCGGCTCTGTGCTTTCACTCTACCTCTCGTATCTTCGCTCTGTGCTTTACTCTAACTCTCGTATCTTCGCTCTGTGCTTTACTCGTTCCTCTCGTATCTTCAGCTCTGTGCTTTCACTCTAACTCTCGTATCTTCGGCTCTGTGCTTGCACTCGTTCCTCCCGTATCTTGTATTGAGGATTTACATCTTTATTTACAGCCAAACTCAGCTGTGACGTCACATTTTATCAGGAGCTGATTTTTTCACTTCACATGATGTAATTTAAAAATACAGAGATAGTATCAGCTGATACATAAGAAGACAGCGGATTAATTTAAGAATATTCTTTGATAATAAACTAAATATTTTTGTATTTTATGCTTCAGGTTGGAAACGGTTTGAATTTATTGACTTGGGTATTATCTTCAGACGCTTCAAGATGAAATATTCACTGAGTGAAGAAAACATCAGATCAATGATAAAAACGCATGATTTTGTGATTCAAACACCTCTAAATGTAAAATAAAAAAACAAGGGAATATTCGATTCGTCGGTGAATCAAAACGTAACAGTTCAGGTAGAAATACAAGAAAATCCGTTCTGCTGCATATTTGTTTCCAGGATGAAGATCGAACTCTCACCTGGTTCCTCCCGTTACACCAGTAAACTGTGAACTTTGCACCTGCATCATTATTAATATTGTGCATTTTCTTTTTAAAGTTGGAGGAGACGGTTTCTGTTGTTTTTGCACTTTGCCCTTTTTGCTTCACGATCCTATATTTTATCACTAAGTAACGAGCGTAATAATATTTTTCTATATTTGAAGTATCTTATTGTATTCTCGTATATTGACCGAGTCACTGAAATATATTTCTTACTTATAATCGTTGAGGTGAAGAATCGTGTGAGAGTCAGATTCTTCATGTGGAGGTTCCTCATCATGTTCTTCCTCAGAGGTTTGTTCTCTTGGGATTCAGGGACGTTGTCACTCCAGAGTTTCGACTCGGTTCTGCTTCGTGAACCCAACGTTTCCAGAAGTTTGAAGCTCAAGTCTTGTTCATGTCTCGTTATTTTCAAATATTTCAAAAGTAATTCTCCTTCTGACTGGAGCGATCATCTGCCTTCATGTCATGTGTTTCCAGATCATGTGACAAGAGGAAAGAGACGTTCAGCCAAGTTCATCTAAAGTTAATACTTTAATACTTTAATTCACACATGCACCAAATCACTCACACTCATAAATATCAGTCTAACTGTTTTCACCCTGAATTATTCTCTGAGAAATCAAAGACAATCTAAAAAGTTTGACTGTTAAAGAAAGAGATAAAAACTTCTGCTCCTTTTGGATCCGAGAACAAAACAGAGGAGCCGAAAGAAAAACTCAAAGGTTAAATTCACCTAGATAAAAGTATCGATAAGAAATGATTAGCATTATTTACCATGAATCATAAACACTTTGACTTTCATGGTTTCCATTAATCCCTGAATATAAATCTGGAGCATTAAACTTGTATTTTCATCTTTAACAATGTGGCAATAATTCAACCCTGAAAAGCGTCATGCAGGCTTGAGCTTCGGTTCCGTGCAGAACCTAAGTCCAGTTTGTTTTTCCTCTGCTCTGAAAAGGAGCTGAGGAAGAATCCTCAGTTTCACTGGACGACTCGTTCGTGTGAAATCCACGAAAGGAAAACGGATTCTGGGTATTTTGATAAAAAGAAAGCAGAAACAGCACATGCTCTTCCAAAGTGTCTTCTCTACATTAGAGATATGTGATATTGATTCTATGCAGCTTAGATCGTGATCAGCTGATCATCGTCCTCCTGTGTTTATCTTTAATGTGCCACAGTCTCTCCTTTTATTTAAATATCATGTTTCTTCTTTTGTACCAACTCATTATTTTGACTCTTCTTCGAGCACTGTGAGGCTGTAAAGGGAAAATGTACCAGTTTGTCTTTCATTTATATTATTATATTATTCATAGTGTGTTTACTTTATAAGTTAAATAGATTTTTGTATGGTGTTTTTTTATTAAATGAGTGGATGCAGTTGTTTTAATAACATGTGACCCTGATAAATATAAAATAAACGTGAATATGTTAAAATGAATTTTATTTTGTAGTAAGAATTTTGCTCCTGCTCACACACTGACTGTCACACTGCACTAAGTATATTTATAGAAATGTTTTGTAACAGATAAACTGTATAAAATGTCAATGTTCAATTCATGTCAAATTTATTTTCAATAAAAATATGTAATTTACTGCTTCTAATGTGTGGAACATGATTTCATGAACTTTAAACCAGAGCAAATGTGTAAATTGTTTGGTTTGGTAGTTCAAACTCAAAGTACTGCCTTGCTTTTTATGCCTCAGTGCATGATGGGAGTTCTCCAGCAGTGCATGATGGGAGTTCTCCCTAAAGTGGCATGATGGGGAGTTCTCCCCAGTGCATGATGGAGTCCCAGATGCATGAGGAGTTCTCCAGCAGTCTAGACCTATAGCAGCATAACTAAGGGAAGTTTCAGGACCTGATCCAGAACTATAGACTTTATCAAAGAGGAGCGTTTCAGGTTTAACCTTGAATGCAGAGATGGTGTCAGACTCAGAACCCATGCTGATGATAAAGAGTTACACTGATCCAGTCTCGAGGGAACGAATGGACGAGTTTCTCCTTCTGAGACAGGATGTTCCTAGTGTTCCTGTGCAGGTGGAAGAAAGCTGTCCTAGAGACTTGTTTTATATGTGGGTCACATGTCCTGGTCCTAACTCCGGTTCCTCACAGTGGAGCTGGGGCCAAACCAACACCAAGGGGACTATCTGGTCCCACAGTGTTTCTCTGGGATGTTCAGGGACAAATGAGCTCAGTCTGAATTTAGAAGTAAGAAGTTGTGGGTCGTCCAGACCTTGATGTTCTTGAGACCTTCTCGAAGTTGAACTAAGTCAGGGGTCAGTAACCTTTACTATTACTATGAAAGAGCCATTTTGCCCCTCGTCCTATATTTGATCACACAGATTATAAAGCTCCTGCTCTGATCCTGAAGCAGCTGATCCCAGAGCAGCTGAGACCAGAGGAACTCTGTGTTTCAGGGTCGGGTTACCAAATGAATATAACTGACTAGCTGTATGTTATAACTAACCAGCTGATGTTAACTAACCACTGTATATAACTAACCAGCTGTAGTTAACTAACCAGCTGATGTACTACAATGATCAACTAACCAGCTGTATGTTAACTAACCAGCTGTATGTTAACTAACCAGCTGTATGTTAACTGACCAGCTGTATGTCAACTGACCAGCTGTACATTAACTAACCAGCTGTATGTTAACTAACCACTTGTATGTTAACTAACCAGCTGTATGTTAACTAACCACTTGTATGTTAACTTACCAGCTGTATGTTAACTAACCAGGTGAATATAACTGACTAGCTGTATGTTAACTAACCAAATGAATATAACTGACCAGCTGTATGTTAACTAACCAGCTGTACATTAACTTACCAGCTGTATGTCAACTTACCAGATGAATATAACTGACTAGCTGTATGTTAACTAACCAGATGAATATAACTGACTAGCTGTATGTTAACTAACCAAATGAATATAACTGACCAGCTGTATGTTAACTAACCAGCTGTAAGTTAACTTACCAGCTGTATGTCAACTTACCAGATGAATATAACTGACGCTGTATGTTAACTCACCAATGAATTAACTGACCAGATGTTAACTAACCAGCTGTATTAACTCACCAGCTGTATGTTCAACTACCAGTGAATATAACTCACCAGCTGTAGTTAACTAACCAGCTGTAATTAACTGACCAGCTCTATGTAACTACCAGATGAATTAACTGACAGTGTATGTAACTACAGCCAGACTGGTATGTTAACTAACCAGCTGATGTTAATACGGTATAATGGTTTTGTATTTAATAAAACGCTTCTAGTCTTGATGACTCAAAGCTCTTTACAGTACAGGTTACATTCACACACACATTACACCAGGAGCACTATTATGCAGCAACCTGTTGTTTCTATGGGGGCCATTCGGGGTTCAGACTGCCCAGGAACTTCGGCATGAAGATGGGGATGGGGAGTCAAACTGACGACTCAGGTTGAGGACGACCGCTCTCTCCCTCAGCACACCGATATAACACTAGCGATTAACTACCAGCTGTATGTTAACTAACCAGGTGTATGTTAACTAACCAGCTGTATGTTAACTAACCAGTGTATGTTAACTCACCAGCTGCACGAGCTCTTCATAAGGTGAAGAGTATCGGTCCAAGGACAGAACCTTGTGGAACACCATGAATAACTTGTGTGTGCATGGAGGAGTCATGGTTGACAAATTGAAATCTATAAGTACAGTAACTCAGGCTAGAGGTAACAAATGCATATAAATAGATACAAAGTTTATTAATATCATTTAAAAGTTATTTACTATTTAAGAGTAAACTCTCTGTAACATGAAGTTACTGAGTTACAGTTACAGTTATAGTTACAGTTACAGTCGTTACTAGCGTACAGTAACATTTAGTTATTACACATTAGAAGCAAAAGTCGAGTCCAGAGAACATGAAGCTTCTTCACTGACAGTTCATCTGTACCTGAGTAACAGTGTGAACATGTCTATAGGGGGCGCTGTAGAGTGAGTCACTGAGGTCAGAATCCACCTCAGTGTCGGGGCATGTGATGGAGTCGTCTTCCACCTGGAACACACAGTTTGAAACATTTAGAAACACATCTTTATTCTTTGTTAACGAGTACTGTACGTTTTAAAGTACTGTCTGTCATGTAATGTATTATTATTAATAATTCTAATGAACATCCTGTTTTGCTCCAGTGTTACTCACCTTGTTGTGTTGCAGGATTGTGTGGCAGAGGTCAGATCCAGTTTGGTTTGGTTCGTTGAATTGAACCAGAGAGTAAAGTTGAAACTGCTCCTCTGAGGATGATGAGTTCACTCGGCCGTCTCCCACCTCCTCATACTCTCTCTCCACCTGCAGGATGAAGACGATCAGCTGGTTTCACTGATGAAGAGGAAATGATCCACATGCACTGAACTCACCTCGTCTTCACCTGGAGATTCATGAACCTCTGGAAAACACATTGATCAGAACCCAAATCATTTTGTACATGAATCTACTCATTTCTTCATCCTGTGTGTGTGGTGTGTGTGTGTGTGTGTGTGTGTGTGTGTGTGTGTGTGTGTGTGTGTGTATTACCTGTGTGTTTACTGGTTCTGATCCTGCAGAAAACCATCACAGTCACTGAGAGTGTGATGATGAGGATGATGATGATGATGAAACTCACAGTCAGTGTGATCTTAGTAACATGAAGTACATATTAAATCATTAATAGTAACATGAAGTACGTGTTAAATCATTAATAGTAACATGAAGTACGTGTTAAATCATTAATAGTAACATGAAGTACATGTTAAATCATTAATAGTAACATGAAGTACATATTAAATCATTAATAGTAACATGAAGTACATATTAAATCATTAATAGTAACATGAAGTACATATTAAATCATTAATAGTAACATGAAGTACATATTAAATCATTAATAGTAACATGAAGTACATATTAAATCATTAATAGTAACATGAAGTACGTGTTAAATCCTCCGAACGTCACTTCCTTCCTCTTCAGACACGATGACATCACGATGAGTTTGAACGTCACTTTCAGCAAAAACATTTAGTTCATTTTTCAGCTTCCTGATGAAAATCCCTTTTTATTAGAAGTTTACCTGAAGTGCAGATGAGAGCGGCTGCTCGCTGGTTTCAGGAGAGTTTGAGGTGGGAGCTGTGGCTGCTGGGAGAGATGTTGGAGAAGGTTCCACTGTCCAGTTCGGTGTCGAAGAAGGTGAAGCTGGGAAACAATTACAAACACACACACACACACACACATTATTACATTATCACCAGGGCACATGGAGATTGTGTATACTATGATTTGGTGGTGTACAAATAGAATTGATTCATAGAATATTTGTAGAATCTGAAACAGTTTCTCTACGTTTCTGTAGAAACTCACCGTCTGTGACGATGATCTCAACCCTTTCGTTTGAGTCTGGACGAAAATAAGTTCTCTTCAAACCACACGTGTAATCTCCAGAGTCGGACTTCCTCAGCTGTTTTATTGTCACATAAACAGATGAATAAGATAGTAGAGAAGTTCCTTCTTCGTATTCGATGCTGTATCTGCCGTTCTGAGCTCTGACGCCGTCCGTCTCAATCAGGACGTTTCCGTCTTCACACGACTTCCTGCAGAAAAGCATCGTAGATCCAGAGAAGGCAAATGAGCACCTAACTGTGATGGTTCCTCCTTCAGGTCCAGTCCACACAAGCTCAGTGAGACCGTCCTGCAACAATGATGCTGAAACATCCACACTCCTCCATGTTAGCAGATGGGACATGGACCAACGTAAGAAATCAAAGCAGACGTTAAACAAATGATTCTCAAAGATGTTTCTGTCATTTCAGCTCGTTCTTCTCTCACTGATGTTTGTTCAAGTGTTTCTGATCAGTTTGGTCTTAATCAGTTATTGACAGCTGAGACTGTTTCCTGATTGACAGCTGAGACTGACTCCTGATTGACAGCTGAGACTGTTTCCTGATTGACAGCTGAGACTGTTTCCTGATTGACAGCTGAGACTGACTCTCACCACAGCTTCAATGTCACTTAAAGAAATTCACAGAAACCGACTGTTCGCTCACTTCCTGTTTGGTCTCAGGTTGAATTGACCTCCGGGGACAAATAAAAGTCTAAATACGACGAAAGGAAACTATATATTAAATCTGATAAATAGATTAAATGATTATTTCAGGAAAATCTGAAATGAAAATAATAAATGTATCACACAAATTAAAAAAATGTAATTCTCGGAAACAACTTTGTAACAAGAGTAAAACATGAGCCGATCACTTCTGCTGAGAAACTACAACTTTGAACATGATGTCATGAAACAGAGCAACGTGTGAAAGAGACCGAGGAGAAGTAAAGAAACACGATCAAATCTGATTAACTTCAGAGAAAGAGAAAGTAAAGTGAAACGGATCAACTCACTGAGAAAGAAGAAGATGAAGATGAGATGAGCGTTCATGTTGAGGACTGAAGCTTTAACGTTGCTTCACTTCCTTCTTCACAGGAAAACACCCAACGTGTCACTTCTCTAACTGATCTGAAGAAGAACCCGCCCTCGCTTGTTCACGGAGCGTTTCACATTCTGTCTTCTGTAACTTACAACTGATTCCTCAAACTGATTGTAGCCCCCTTATGGCCAGGTTACCATCTACTAGGTTCGATGAGGAGCTGAGGGACATAAACTGTAATAACCATAAATAAAAGTACACACAATACACAAACAATTAAATGCAAAGTGTAACTTTACTAACTTAAAGTGGCAGGTGATAATTCACAAGCATTTGGAAAAACATTTGTATGAAAATAAAATTGGGCCCTTTAAAATAAATCTGTCGTTTTACGTGAGTCGTCTTTAAAGTTTCCTGTGATCAGTCTTGATGTGTTTTGTCAATCCACTGGTTAATGAGAGTGACTGTTCCTGTGACACCTCCTTCACAGAGTGTGCACCCCCTTTATTAGTGCACGTCTCGGTCCGGGTGTCCAGAACCCCCCCCCCCCCCACCACCACAGGGAAGATTCAATGGATCTCTTCTTCCAGATGGAATCTCGTTGGGAGGCTCGTCATCAATAAGAAAGGATCCATAAGACCTGACCTGTTTCTACAACAGGAAGTTAAGAGTTTGTTTGATCTTTATGTTTCACAACAATCATACTAAAGCATAACACTCACATAACATGAAGTTAAACATACTGTATAACACTTAATGATAATATGTTCAGGCCTTGCATTACACTCTAATTCAAGTTCAAGTCTCAGTATCAATATATGAATCATAACCAGCATACATCAACACACTGATTAATCATGACTTCTTAATAGAACCATTCTGATAAAAGTATTAAGTATCACCTTGATCTAGTATTAGGACAAATTATGATAACACAGGTGTTACCTATGGCTCTGTAATGCCCTCGCTCTTGTGAGAGCACATCTTCAAAAATAACAGTAACATCAATATGATATATTAACATCTTCTGTCAGCGTGTACCACTAACCAGTTAACACTGCGTTTATAACCAGTTAACGCTGCGTTTATAACCGGTTAACGCTGCGTTTATAACCGGTTAACGCTGCGTTTATAACCGGTTAACGCTGCGTTTATAACCGGTTAACGCTGCGTTTATAACCGGTTAACGCTGCGTTTATAACCGGTTAACGCTGCGTTTATAACCGGTTAACGCTGCGTTTATAACTGGTTAACGCTCCGTTTATAACCAGTTAACACTGCGTTTATACAGTAACACGCTATCAGTTAAGCTTTAACTTGCGTTTATACATTAACACGGTTTAACGCTCCGTTTATAACCGAGGTTTGCAACGCTGCTTTATGACCAGTTAACACTGCTTTATGACCGTTAATGCCTTTATGACCAGTTAACACTGCCTTTATGACCAGTTAACACTGCCTTTATGACCAGTTAACACTGCCTTTATGACCAGTTAACACTGCCTTTATGACCAGTTAATGCCTTTATGACCAGTTAACACTGCCTTTATGACCAGTTAACACTGCCTTTATGACCAGTTAATGCCTTTATGACCAGTTAACACTGCCTTTATGACCAGTTAACACTGCCTTTATGACCAGTTAATGCCTTTATGACCAGTTAACACTGCCTTTATGACCAGTTAACACTGCCTTTATGACCAGTTAACACTGCCTTTATGACCAGTTAACACTGCCTTTATGACCAGTTAACACTGCCTTTATGACCAGTTAACACTGCCTTTATGACCAGTTAACACTGCCTTTATGACCAGTTAACACTGCCTTTATGACCAGTTAACACTGCCTTTATGACCAGTTAACACTGCCTTTATGACCAGTTAACACTGCCTTTATGACCAGTTAACACTGCCTTTATGACCAGTTAATGCCTTTATGACCAGTTAACACTGCCTTTATGACCAGTTAATGCCTTTATGACCAGTTAACACTGCCTTTATGACCAGTTAATGCCTTTATGACCAGTTAACACTGCCTTTATGACCAGTTAACACT
>VCHM03000052.1:0-72544 GCA_006182925.3 Reinhardtius hippoglossoides
AATCTATTTTTCTGAACGAAATAATTTCTAACTAACCCTAACCCTGTTTTAAAAGTAACAAGATAATTACAGATTTTGATTATTATATTGAAAATGGCAGCAAGGCCCTGAACGTCTGAATATCTCCCACATGTGGAAAATATATCATAATTATCTTAAATTTTAATTATTTCATGAACATGTTATCTTTCGACAGCAGACGATCATATTAAATTATAGCCCCACAGTCTTAAAGCATTTTTTTTATTGGAATGTTGTGTGTTTGAGTTCTTGACTCAAACACAGAGGAGAGAATTTTGTAAATGCTTAATTATCTTTGACACAAAAAAGGAACAATCCTATGTTTTTAACTTTTTTGGCTCCATAGTTAAATAATCATTCATTCTTTGCAGGTTTCTTCTGCTCAGCATGTTTTTCCAGTTTCTTCCATGAGCTCTTATCTTGTGTTCAGCAGATGATGGGTTCACTGCAGGGACTCGTCCACCATCACAGTTCACTGTTTACATGTTTGTCTAAAGTGAAACTGGCGACACACGTTGTACAAACGGTTCAGCTGGATTCTCGTGTGTGACAACAAACCTGGGACGTTGCCCCGCCTCCTTCAAACCCACCAACTAACTGATCCAGAGTCTGTGTGAAAACGCACATTTAATCCACCGATCCTTCAATTATCCCGAAACGCAATCTGTCGTCACCTGCGCTCGCACCGCCTCGGTCGGCTAACAGCAAACATTCCCACTGTCAGGCAGAGCTGCACGGGCCTCCCTGTGGACCTCCTCCTCCTCCTCCTCCTCCTCCTCCTGCTCCTCCTGCTCCTCCTGCTCCTCCTGCCTCTGCTCTCCAGCCCAGGAGCGACTCCTCGGCTGCAGGACATTTGTTTCTGTGTATTTGTTTGGTGCAACACTTTATTAGAAGACACTTTAAAGTGCGAGTCGTGTCCCTGAGCCTGTGACTAACGACCTCCGGCCTCTAATGACCAGATCAGTGGTTTAATGACAGCCTGGTTGGTCTGGGAGAAGCTTCTCGGTGTGTTTCTCAGAGCTGATCCCTGCAGGGATTAGAGCGTCAGGGTGCCGCTGCGGTAGCGTGGCCCAAAACCATGGCCCGTCCCTGGGGAGTGTGGTGAGCCAGGCACCCAGAGACCTGGAGGACCAGGTGGAGCGTGGGAACAAATATACACACCCACCACACACACACACACACACACAGTGGATTATAAAGTGGGTGTAATTCAGTCACGTCACCAGTGAAACAGTGTCGACAGTGTGTTCATGAAAATGAAGGAAGCCGACACGTCCCGTCTCCTGAAGACAAACGTCCGTCCCTGCAGGTCCGTCTCAAACTCCTGATTAACCCTTGTCCCCGTTGTTCTGTGGTGCTCGGGGCAGTCTGCTCTGTTTACACCACAGTGGAATGAAATTATCTCTGCTGGATCCGAGCTTGATTGAGATGCGAGGGAATAAATACAAAACGCACGGCATGATGAGTATTTCAGGCCGATCTAAACGCCCTGGGCCTCGGGTTTGCGATGTGCAGATTCATTCCCACAGAAACACACAATTCCTCTATTTCCTCTACGTCAATCATTGTCTTTTTTTATTAGACGATTAGTTAAGAAAAGAAAAACACTGTGATTCTGTGCCGGCATCTCCAGGAAGCGAGCAGCGGTCTGATTGCGGCGCAGCTCGACCCCTCGCCGTCGACAGCTCTCAACGGCTGAATGCCAGTAATCATTTGTCTGATTTGATACGAGGAGGAATGAGCGGAGCCGTCTTGATTAATGCTGATTTAGACGGATGGATGGATGGATGGACACCCCCCCCCCCCTACTCCACCCTCATACCCCACCCCACCATCACCAGTATCACCAGCGCCAACCGCCTCCAATCAGCTGATGGCTGGTTAGCAGGCGTGTTTGAGGTGTCTGACCTCCGACCTGAACACTTTGCCTGTTTGGATCCAAACAGTCAGAAAACACCAGGAACCAAGTGAGACAGAGAATCACAAACTAACAGGTGCAAGAAAACTAGTTAATCCCCTCTATGGTTATTAATATTATATAAAGGAATACTTAGGTACAGGGTCGATTCATATTCAGTTATTTAAAGACACATTTCTGGAAACCGTAAGCGTTTTCTAATATGGGGGAGTTGTTTACACTATTGTGTATTATTTTGTTGTCGTCACAAGGAGATGCAAACAACCAGTGATCTGAAACACAATGGACCAGTTCTTTAATCCAGTTTCTCAGATCGGTTCAGACGTGTCACTTTGATCGTGTGTTTCTTGTGGATGAAGCAGTGAACTTCCTGAAAAGCACCGACTGACCTCGTGGTGAAAGCTCCTGGAGAAATGATTCTTCTCCGAGTGGCGAAGCTTCTCCTTCTCCTGAGTGTCGTGTGGAGCCGGGGGTGCTGGGTGGAGCCCTCGGTGAGTCTGAACCTCCGTCAGCTGTTGTTGCCGCTCGCTCCGCAGATCGAGGAAAAAACAAACCTCCTTTATTATTTTGATTCAGGTGAATATTGATGAAATGTGCTTTCATGCGTGGTGCTTGAGTTGAAGAGCAGCTCAGGGACAGAGCCGGCTGCAGGCGCCGACAGATGACGACGATGGAAACCACGTATGATCAGTGTGGCTGCTCAGAGAGAAGTACATTCATCCTGTCGCCTGGAGGCTGATGATCAGCTAAATATATCTGTTCTCTCCCGTGAAGAATCACCTGCAGGAACCGGCAGTCTGGCAGAAGTCCTCCGTCAGTGTCACGTGACAAACAAACTTTTTAAATACCTTTTTACAGACGAGGTTCTGGCAGCTCAAACAAGCGTGGGCGTCTCATCTCCTCCGAGAGGCCAAAGTCGAAATCAACTCGGCTTCACTCCGACTGCGTCAGACGCTCATTTATCTTCCTGTGAAACGGGAAAGTTAAGAGCAGGTCTCCGCATATTGTAATGATTCATTTAATGACTCAAGTGAGTTTTTCTTCAGGGGCGAGGATTTGCTTTCAGACACCGTGCGAGGTCACAGGTCAGCTCGTCTTTTAGTCCTAACAGCAGTCACTCACCAACCTGAATCATATGTTTATACGTTTAATAATATGTTTGTATTTTATTAATACATTTATTGGTATTATTATTGCAGTAGTGATTAACCCCGCCTCCTCCATGTTGGCAGAAGGAACATCAGGTTAAAGATGTTTCTGTCGTTTCTGATCAGTTTGGTTTTTAGGGTTAGGGTTAGAGCTGAGACGTTATGATTGACAGCTGACTCTGACTCCTGATCGCTCGAGCCAATAAACATCAGAAGTATGAGGCCGTGCATTTGATTTACTTTAAACGATTAGAGTGGTTTGAGCAGAGTCTGAATGAGCACGTCCGAGCCTCAGCGCCGACGCTAACACCGTTAAACCAGATCATCAAATTCCTCTGGAGCCTTTTCTCAAGCAGACCCGAGTCCGGAGTGAGGACGGGTGAGAGCCCCCGGACGGACCTGCCTCAGTCGCCTCCAATCAGCCGCTGGCGGACGGTTGTCAAAGCAACGGGTTGAAAAGGTGTTTGATGTGGGGAAACACAACATGTAAAGCTGCCCCCGCTTAACCAACCGGCCAATCAGCTGCTGCCCTCGCCGCTGACATGTGACAGCGCTCAGCCCCGCCCGGCCTCGACCGCAGACCCGTCTATATGTCACAAGACTGGTTAATCTGGACCGTGTGTGTGTGTGTGTGTGTGTGTGTGTGTGTGTGTGTGTGTGTGTGTGTGTGTGTGTGTGTGTGTGTGTGTGTGTGTGTGTGTGTTCAACCAAAAGAAAGAGGGAGAGACAGGAAATGGGCAGCGTGAAAACAAGATGGAGGAACCGAGGCAGGGGAAAAAGTATGTTTGATGTAAACAGTGAGGAGGAGGAGCCAGGGGTGGGGGGGGGGGGGGGGTCATGTCTCTGGGTTTTAGTTTCCTCCGTCTCACTTTGTTTACAGCATCAAGTCTTCAGCTACACCCGCGGTGCAGAGGCCACAGTCCATCTGTAGATGTAGGAATACAGTACGTCACTGGTCCAAGTAACATGACCTGCAGGGGGCGCTAGATCTGGATAACGGGTAAAGCTTCCCGGTGACGAGGCGGTGGAGCAGGTCGAACCCCGTGGCCCGTCTCAGGTGATCACAGGTGCTCGGTCACTTCTGGTCAGGTTCAGTTGTAAAGATACAAGTTAGGTTGAATCTTTAGCTCTGACCTTCCCCAGTTTGAAGCGACATCCACTCTGACACGGGTTAGTCCTGAACGCAGCACAGTTGCCATGGTTACGCCCCCACTCTCCCCGGTTGGTCCTCGTCAGTCACATGACTCGACTACCAGCGGCGAGCGAGTGTTGAAGAAATCGCTGCTCTGACTTTTCACCATCGCTGCTCCTCGTTCGTGGTGTTTTCACCAACCAAGCAACCGACTGCCGAGTAAACAATCTACTTCCTGTTTACACCACATGACCAGTGTCACGTGAGTGGTCACGTGACCTGTGTGTGGACGGAGATTATTAGTGGATAAAACAGAATCTCTTTTATTTGTGTTCCTTGTTCAGCTGGTCTCAGTGAACACAGACACTGATTTAAATCTTTGTTTCATTTAAACTGATCAAACATATGGACCATATCACATTTCATTTCTACAAAATGACTCATATTCTTTAGAGAGACATGTTCACCACACAAAATATAATATCAAATATAATGTTGTTTCAGTGCTTTAACAAATATTGAGCGCACCACTCTGTTAGTGCAATTACAAAGAACACGTTCTAATGAGTGAGAACAGGAGGCTTTTTAATGACTGTGTTGTTTTTCTCTCCGAAGTCTAAATTTGCTTCTGAAATTACTTTTTCAACATGAATTTCAATTAAAGTCAATTGAAGAAACTTTGACATCAGCTGTGAAAACCTCGTTTCCAAGAATGAAAACTTAAATTGATTTAACGTCAGCGTTTCTCTCCGGATCTGAGATCTGCTCCCGTCTGCAGACTCCACATCGTTTGGCTTCTGCAGCCGATGTAAATCTGTCCTCTGGTATAAACCCTGTGTTCTCACACGGCCACAAGACTTTGGTTCTTATGTGTTGAAGTGATTCAGCAGAACTTCACCAAGTTTGTTTCAGGTACAAACACAGTTTAGGATTCAGAGCTGACGCAGAGAGTAACGACCCTTTGGCTCCCAACAGTGAAGCCAAAGCATTTAAACTACCCCCTGGTGGCCGGCTGCGGTATAGGTCATACATCTCTCCTCCTCCATGTTAGCAGATTGGACATGGATCAAACTTTTAAAAAACAGTGGACGTTAAATGAATGTTTGTGAAGATGTTTCTGATCAGCTTGGTTGGTTGATGATGACAAACCGAGACGTGGAGATCCGACCCTGAGCTCTGATGGTTCAACATTAGAACTGTGTCACCTGATATTAACAGAAGCCTGAATCTATTCTCCGCAGCTGTGGTACAAGTCGAAAACGTAACCCCCCCCCCCAAAAAAAATTGTTTAGCTAATGAAAACTAGTCGGATATGAAAGTAATTCCCTGGAGAAAAGGTTATATTAGCTTTCTAATTCAGCAGCTAGCATCTGTGATTGGTCGGGGGAGTGGAGTCACCCTGACAGATAGACACCAAGAGTGGTTTAATTCTCCCAGTAGCGGCTGGAGCTGCACAAGGAGCCACTCCGAGAGCCATTATCTCCCCGTCTCTCATCAAATTGGAAGCAGGTCTGATTTGGCCTTAATCGAGCTAATGTCCCCCGCTGCTCCTTCACAAACTGGCTGCAGCTCAAATCATTTCCCTGCCTGAGGACGAATATTGGTCATTTTCTTTTAGCACCAGACTCTTAATAAGAGCATCTCTAATTTCCTCTGTCTCACGGACGGGTTCGTGGAGGAGGAGGAGGACTGGGCGTCAGCGCGGTGATTACAGTTACCTAGACGACCGTCCAGCGGTGCCCCCGCAAGATCGCAGCCGGGCGGGGTGACGGAGAGCAGAGGCAGAGCTGAAATTGCATTCCATTAGTGCTAATACAGAGACATTAAGAGTCTGTCTAAGGCTCAGCCGCTAACGACTCACGGTCACTAATTCATCCAATCAGATCGTGAGCAGTCGTAATGACCTCACCGCTGCTCCTCCAGCCGATTACTTCAGGATTGACAGCAGCCGACGCTTTACTTCAAACCGCGTGACGGAGGAGAGACAGGCCGAGTTGCTCCTCTTCCTCACGGGTCTCTACGATTAAAGACATAAAGTTCTTTAGGTTTGAAGACATAAAGTTCTCTGTGATATAAAACATAGTTTCATATGACTGAAGACATAAAGTTCTCTGTTTAAAGACAAAGTTCTGTTTGTTTAAAAGTTTTTTTATTTAGTAGTTGTGACTCTTGTTGAGGGTTAAGAACAGACCTTGTTAAATCCTGTGAGACAAACCGTGACTTGTGAATATGGGCTACACAAATATCATTTGATTGATTCAAGAATGTTTATGTTCACATTTTCCAGAGCTGCAGGAAAAGTTCCTGAAAATGTGTGAAGGAACGGACTCTGACGTTTAGTTCTGTCAAACAGAACCTTCAGAACATTTCATGCACATGTTCGCTCCAAACCTTGTAGGCACATATGTGACATATGATGTATATAGTGAGGCAATACATTTTATTGAATTAAACTACTAATAATAACAACGCATTTTGAATATGTCATTCGTAAAAACAGTCTGACCCTCCTGCCGCTGGGTGATCAATGTTCTGAAGTTCAGTTAGTGCAGTGGACACGGAGACTGGTCTTAACCCAGACTGGTGTTCTGTAAAAACCAGTTCTGTAAAAACAGGTTCTGTAAAAACATGTTCTGTAAAAACCAGTTCTGTAAAAACCAGTTCTGTAAAACCCAGTCAGTCAAGATGAAGCATTTCCATAAAAGCGATAAAGAATCCACAGACCCTTTGTGTAGCGAAGGTAAAGATCAGTTATTAGAATCATGTGAAGTCTTGTTTTGGAGGAAACACAAACAAAGATGGAACTGGAAACACTCGACAGACTCGTCCTGTCTTGTCTCATTTGTGTTCCGTCGTCTGCGTCGGGTCGTTTCCTCCGTCTCCCCCGCGGCGATCGATAATGTTTCATCTCCGCTCGATGCAACCACAAACATCTGAGAGCAGGAGCCGCCGCCCCGAGATGAGAAACCACTCCGCGGCGAGGCGATAATTGGGAGGCTCAATTCATTTGTTTTTACTCGTCTGTTGTCTTTTCCGCCGCCGTGTGTAATCAACATGTGAGCGAGCATGGCGGACAGACGGGGGGGGGGATGAGGGCGGGAGGGAGGGAGGGAGGGAAGGAGGGAGGGAGGAAGGGAGGGAGGGAAGGGTGCTCATGTTTTCTAGTCTCATTTTGTTTCCTAACAGACACAACTAAATCATGTCGACGTGGGAAAACTGTTATATTTGTGTGTCGTCATCGGGTGATGCTGCTGGTGCCAACAGAGCTGAGTGAGGGAGTTACTACGGCAACAAGCCCATCATCCCTCGCACTGCCAGGGAGAGGGAGGGAGAGAATAGATGGAGACAAGGAGCTGGAGAGAGAGAGAGAGAGAGACGGTGAGAGGGTGAGGAGGAGGGAGAGGAGGGAGAGAGGAAGACAAAGAGACAAAGAGAGGAGGAGAGACTGTGAGACGTGACAGGGAGAGAGACACAGATTCATGACGCTTGTTATTTCTCCCTCAGCAACGGAGAGGAAACAGAAACGTGTTTGAAACAGAACTTTATTTCCTTAAGACGAACAGATAATATCATGTTTTAATGTATAAAGGAACATGTGCAGAAATCAGATTCCTGATGATGTGTTCAGACCCAACTTCCCAGTGACGGACTGGAGAGCTGACCTGTGGAACGTGGCTAACGCTAGTGCTAACTGGTAGTGAAGTACGAACGACAGCTGGGCAGCAGGACCGTGGTTTCAGAACTCACCTGCTGGTTTCAGAACTCACCTGCTGGTTTCAGAACTCACCTGCTGGTTTCAGAACTCACCTGCTGGTTTCAGAACTCACCTGCTGGTTTCAGAACTCACCTGCTGGTTTCAGAACTCACCTGCTGGTTTCTCGTCGCTCGCTCTTCGTCTGCGGACGCTCGTCAGACGATCGGACGTCTGTCTCGTATCGTACGAGTCCAGGTGTCCACACGCGCTAAAGACGGGTTCGTCCTCCGCGTCTGATTCTCAGGGACGTCGGGACAATCTTGACGCTGAGAAGCGAAAACAAGATCCTTTTTTATATCATGAAGTAACTCATTAAAACCAAAACAAATCGGAGAAGAATGTTTCTTTTTACATGAAATTGGACTTTTTAGTTTCGTCGATGTCCCATCTACTCACATGGAGGAGGCAGGGCTTTATGACCTGTACTGCAACCAGCCACTAGGGGGTGACCTTACTTTGTTGATGATTGTTACGACCGGGACCCGCGTTTCGCCGCAGTGGAGAAAGAACCTTGTTTATGACAAGTAAAATATAAATGTGTGAAAGTCGGGTTTGGAACTTTGGACGATAATTTGACTCGTTTTAAATATGTCTCTGTTTCCCACAAGGTTCTGTTGAAGCCTGTTTCTCGACGTTAGAAGATGATGACAGATGAACTTACATATTTCCCAGTTGAAAGCTGAACTTACCGAGCGTCTGGATTGTGTTCAGGCCGAACGAGGCTCCTCACACAGCTCCTCGGGGGGGGGGGGGAGCTCCTCGGGGAGGAGCATCCACTCCAGAGCTTCACTCCCGTCTGTGGTTTAGGCCTCAGAAGCATTTTGTTCGAGGCGCTGCACAGATTGTGGTTTGGGTTTAACAATCACATTGTGTCTTCAGCCACAGAGCTGCCACAGAGCTGCCACAGAGCTGCACAGAGCTGCACAGAGCTGCACAGAGCTGCATGAACACAATCATCATGACGTTTCATAAAAGTCGTGAGCAGATGTTTTATCTTTAAACAGAGGACGTGTGTCGGTGCACTTTACTGTTGCAGGTTACACGTGTAAATAATAATCTCACACAGCGAGTTAAGACGGACTGTCGTCATTCACCTGTTTGGTTCCTTCAGATAAGATGTGTTGTGATCCAACAGGTCAAAGTCCGTTAAAGTCATAAATAAACAAACCTACAGAAGGTAAATACACAGAGTACACAGACAGCACCATTAGCCACAGACAGCACCAGTAGCCACAGACAGCACCAGTAGCCACAGACAGCACCATTAGCCACAGACAGCACCATTAGCCACAGACAGCACCATCAGCCCAGTTTGATGAATTAAAGCCGACCGGGTCCGAGTTGGTGCTCGGCCACAAACCGACCGCTTGTTTACAACCTGCACAGGAAGCATCAGAAGGCGTCTGATTGGCTGCAGCTCCTGGTGAAGCGTGTTCCCAGCCGGTGTGAGGCTGAACCGGCCCACACCCACCGGGCTCCTCAGAGTCCCAGGTTCACTGCTGCTTAATTAGTTTGGATCATTTGATTAATTGCAAATTCATCAGGGTCTTTAGACCTCGTACAGTAAAATACTGACGAGGGGGGGGTCCTGCTTTATTCACTAATCCTGCAATTCAGTGTCAGAAATCGACCTTTAAGAGCTTTGTCCGTTAGTTTTGTCCATTTCCTGATAAAGTTTGATCAAATTATCGTAAAACCAATATCAATTATCATTTCAGCACCAAACAGATGATTATTATGGTGAAACCACGAGGGCTGCAGACGTCTTCCTGCTGCTGTGTGAGTGTGTTGTGCAGCCGGACAGCCGGAGTCACAGTAAACTACAGTAATGGAGGAGTCAGATCAGACGGAGAAATAAACATGATACGTGTGAGTGTGGTTCACAGTCGCCGCCGCTGCACACGCACACATCCACCTCACACGCACACATCCACTGCACACTGCACACATCCGCTGCACACGCACACATCCGCTGCACACGCACACGTCCACCTCACATCCTCCACGCTCATTTCCATTTCACACAGGTCAAACTGAACCAGGATCTGTAGCGAAAAAAAAAATTACTTTTAGAATTTTACAGTGAAAGAAAAAGAGAAATAAAATAGTCTTTAAAAAAAAAGAGGGAGAAATAAATCAATACAGCAAGAAGGACGAAGAAAGAGAGAAGGGGGTGGGGGGGGTGAAAAGAGAGAGAGAGTAATGAAGCGAGAAAGCGAGAGGGAGCGAGGGACATATGGTGGCTGCTGGTTTGCAGACTCTCATGCCTCGCGGCGTCGAGCTGACAGCTCGCCCCAGCGCTCTGAATAACACGGGAACACAACATGTAAAAATAGAAATAAAAGGTAGAGACAATAGAATCAGGCGGCGGTGCAAAGTAAAAGCAGCAGCAGCGCAAACACGGGGATGGATGCAGATCTGTGGGAAGTGTGCGTCCGGGTTCGTGTCGAGCAGAAACACAATAAAGAAGAAACACAATAAAGAAGAAACACAATAAACCACAGAGTGAAGTAAGAGCAGGGGGAAATCAGAAGTAAATTCAAAATAATCTGAGATCAATGCACAGAGATCGATGATCTGAGCTTCTGTTTGCATTTATAAAATACTATGGAAACATTATCTTTCAATAAATCACAGATAAATAACAGGATTCAAATATCACAGCAGGAAAATAAGGGTTTTTAAAAAAAGGATCAAAAGGTAATTCAATAATATTAAAGCAAGAACACAGACAAATTTAACTCTTTGTATTTTTCATACACTAACTAAAATACACTAAGATTGATATTTTTTTTAAAAAGAAAGAGATGAAAAATATCAGCAAAACTGACCAATAATCTTTAAATAACATATTTGTTCACGTTTTAATTTCATTTAAGAATAAATCTTTTGAATTGTACATCTCATGTTTTCAGATGTTATCAGACACAAATATTGAGATTAAATTAAAATGCAGGTAAAGAATAATAAATACAATAGAAAAAATCGGACACAATTATAATGTATAATAATATGATAAAGTACTTATATATATACATGTGCTGTGTTCTGGGCCCGATATAGAAGAATAACATAATTGTTTTATGAATGAAAATTAAGAGACGTATCTTTATAAATGAAATAAAAACAGTAAAGCTGAAGCAGCAGCAGATCTGTCACAGGAAATAACCAGAAGAAAAATACATAAAGAATTTATGAATTCATGATAATCACTCTACCCTTTATATTCTTCTGGGAGAAAGAATGAACTAAACAACACTTGTGATCAACGTGTTCGTTCCGTTTCAGAAACGCTTGCTCTCGGTTTTTATTTTCACACTTTTCAAAGCGACGATTTAAAAAAGAATTTGTTTTTTTAATTTCAATTTGAAATTGAACAGTGATTTAAGTGTCAGCACAGACGTGAGTGGTCGGCCCTGAAGGTTCTCATGGAGGCGGCTTCACTTCCCTGTCGTGGGCTCATTGTTCCGGCTGTAGAATAAGCGGCGAGGTGTTATATGTAGGGTTCTTTATGGTTCGGGCGCCGCCTCAGCAGGAGAACGCTTAACGAGAGCAACACAAAGAATGTGCGTTTCTTTCTGCAGCCGAGGAAAAAGCTTGTTTCTGCTCAACTGAACGAAAAGAGACTCGAGAAGAAACGGGAAAAAAACCTCGTCCAGTATAAAAGAAATCAAACCCGAGGATGAGTTTGAACTATAACATATTTAAAATTAATTATCTGAAACATTTAAAATGTAAAACGTGGTCAAGCGGGTTGATTTAATTTGCTCTTAAATTATCGTTACTCCTAATAAAGTTATTTTAAATGATCATTTCTGTTACTCTGTGTCTAAACTGTGTTTAATGTCTTTGCTTATTTTTTAAACAAATATGAGGATAAATGTTCATAATATAACAAACACTAATAACAGAATATTTAATTTGTCAGAACTTCATATTTATTTTTGTATTTTAAATGTTTTAACACGTATAATTGTTGAAATGTGTAACTTAACTTTCGTATAATTGTTAACGTCTATTACAACTTATTACAATGTTCTTTTTTTTGTCCTGGTTCATTGTCAGTGTTATTAAAATCACAAGTTATTATTTATGTATTATAACGTGTATTTTACACAATAGAAATGTAGAAACAATATCAGAAGTAATTATAAAAACATTTCTATTATTTGTTTACATTTATTTATTTATTTAATACAATAATCTGACTCGGTTAATGTCACATTTTAAATTTGTATTGTCATTGTTGACTATTATTAAACAGTGATATTTTCAATAAGCAAATAAATAACAGAAATGTTGTTATTCACTAACTTTCTATTTAAAGTTATAATGATTCATATAAATGCTGAATAATAAATATAGTTTAGTAATAATAATAACAAGAATAGTAATTATACAAACTGAATATAAATTCAGTTTATATGTGTAATTTGCTGTACATTTTATTGGCCTTTAATATTCATCTGTCTCCGCTCTATTGAATGACCTATATTTGACATAAAGTTTTTATTAGTTAACAATAAACTTGTAAATGTAAATATTTATAACAACTAACCACAGATCCACAGTAGATTTGAACTCAACTGAGATTTAATAAATTCACCTGGAAAACAATTTACAGCTGTTCATGATGTATTTATATATATGTATTCATATATATGTATTTATATATATGTATTCATATATATGTATTTATATATATGTATTTATATATCAGTCATGTAACGTCTTGTTAGTTTTTGTTCTATTATACAGCATTTGTTCATTTCATAGATAATTTACTATACGTGTGTGTGTGTCTGTGTGTGTGTGTGTGTGGTGTGTGGTGTGTGTGTGTGTGTGTGTGTGTTGTGTGTGTGTGTGTCTGTGTGTGTGAAGACAAACAGGACTGAGATTCCTGCTTTGATTCAACAACTCATTTACACACATGACAGGCTTCAGTGTGTGTGTGGTGTGTGTGTGTGTGTGTGTGTGTGTGTGTGTGTTTCTTGCACTGTGTGTGTGTGTGTGTGTGTGTGCGTTCACCCCTGTGTTACACCGGTGTGAAAACATGAATCTGGGCTATCGATGTGTGTTTTGCAGCAGAAAGATAAACTGAACAAAGTGTTTGTCTCTTTGGTTAAAATCCATATCTGTGTCCCTGCGCCTGCTGCTCGGAGGCAGGTTGTCGGTTCCCCGCTCCGACTCGGAGGTGAAATCTGGAGGATTCAGCCTCGTCGCTCTCGGTCTCTAAAATAATTCAGTTTTTTTGTCTTAAACCCGCCTCCCTCTCTCTCTCTCTGTTTTTTTAATTGGCATATAGGGAGGCTTGTTTGTTTTTGTTGTCTGCTGTTTCTTAAATGTGTGTGTTCGTGTTCATGTGGCCCCCGGTGTCCCAACAAGCACCGCGGTAGGTGTTGGGAGGCGCTTTCGTCTGCAACAAACACACACAGCAAACAGCTCCGGGAACACAAACACACACTCACAGAAACACGAAATAGATGACACAGACGGAAATACACACACGGGGACGGAAACACACAAAGACTCATGCCATGGGAAATCACACACAGATACACACGGACACACACGACTCTGAGACAAAGCCTGTTAGGAAAGATAAAGAGGAAACACACTCACTCACACACACACACACACACACACACACACACACACACACACACACACACACACACACACACACACACACACACACACACACTCAGCTGAAGCCTGTTGCCTCTCATGCAGCGCCATCTAGTGGCAGCAGGCACCAACAGGGACCTGCAGAAACGTGTCTGTTCTGCTTGTGTTGCTGTTTTTGTTCTAATTTTTGTAACATTACAAATGTGCAGTGAGTTGTGTGATTTTTAGGAGCGTGTGCAGCATCAGACACAATATGAAAAAATAAAACCCTGCAAAAGAAACAGCTTTAAACTTTACTTCCAACTCTAAAATTGTTCTTTGTAAGAATGTGTGTAATAATCTGCATGATGTGTTTAATATCTACTCGTTGTCCAGTCGGTCAGTTTGTCATATATAAAAACATAAAATCATGTTTTGACTTGTGCTGCTGGACTTCAGCTCCTGTTATTTGAAAGTGATCCGTCGTGAACAATAATCCGTCTCCTTTGTTTTTCACCCTCAAACATTTTATAAAAATAAAATAAAGTTCAGAGATCTCGAGAATATAGTCTGATGTTTATTCTTATTCAGGAAATAAGCTGAAATATGCTTTTCTCCGAAGCTCTTTGAATATGACACAGACGTGACCAACGATAAGTCCTGATATGATGAGACAAAACATCAAAGATTTGATTATTTATGAAACTTAAACTAAAGTGTAACTTAACAAGATGCTGCACATTCCTGGATCCTCTGATATTCAACATCTAACTTCTTCTCGTAATGTTAAGTCTTTTAAGTACAAAATTACATCATCATTCTTAAAAGCTCATATTTCTCTTCTTCTCTTCATGTTTAACTTGTCAAATTTCATATTTAACTAAAATTTAATTTGTGTTACTTACTGAAGTGCAACAATAGACATATTTCAGTGTCAGTAGTTAAGTCAAACAAGAAGAAAGAAGATTAACTCAAAATATCTTTATTGAAACACGATCCAGAGAAGAGAGAAGAGGAGACGAGGCAGGTTGACGAGTCGAGCTGGAGAAGAACCGTCTCAACACTGAGCCCAAAGTCAAACACACTCATCCGACTGAGGAGACGTGAACTGCTCAGGTTCAACTTTATATCCAGTCACGATCGTACCGACTCCTCCAGGAGGCACCAGGCAGATGTTTCTCCTCACGATGGTCCAGGAGGCACCAGGCAGATGTTTCTCCTCACGATGGTCCAGGAGGCACCAGGCAGATGTTTCTCCTCACGATGGTCCAGGAGGCACCAGGCAGATGTTTCTCCTCACGATGGTCCAGGAGGCACCAGACAGATGTTTCTCCTCACGATGGTCCAGGAGGCACCAGGCAGATGTTTCTCCTCACGATGGTCCAGGAGGCACCAGGCAGATGTTTCTCCTCACGATGGTCCAGGAGGCACCAGCAGATGTTTCTCCTCACGATGGTCCAGGAGGCACCAGGCAGATGTTTCTCCTCACGATGGTCCAGGAGGCACCAGGCAGATGTTTCTCCTCACGATGGTCCAGGAGGCACCAGGCAGATGTTTCTCCTCACGATGGTCCAGGAGGCACCAGGCAGATGTTTCTCCTCACGATGGTCCAGGAGGCACCAGGCAGATGTTTCTCCTCACGATGGTCCAGGAGGCACCAGGCAGATGTTTCTCCTCACGATGGTCCAGGAGGCACCAGACAGATGTTTCTCCTCACGATGGTCCAGGAGGCACCAGGCAGATGTTTCTCCTCACGATGGTCCAGGAGGCACCAGGCAGATGTTTCTCCTCACGATGGTCCAGGAGGCACCAGACAGATGTTTCTCCTCACGATGGTCCAGGAGGCACCAGGCAGATGTTTCTCCTCACGATGGTCCAGGAGGCACCAGGCAGATGTTTCTCCTCACGATGGTCCAGGAGGCACCAGGCAGATGTTTCTCCTCACGATGGTCCAGGAGGCACCAGGCAGATGTTTCTCCTCACGATGGTCCAGGAGGCACCAGGCAGATGTTTCTCCTCACGATGGTCCAGGAGGCACCAGGCAGATGTTTCTCCTCACGATGGTCCAGGAGGCACCAGACAGATGTTTCTCCTCACGATGGTCCAGGAGGCACCAGGCAGATGTTTCTCCTCACGATGGTCCAGGAGGCACCAGGCAGATGTTTCTCCTCACGATGGTCCAGGAGGCACCAGGCAGATGTTTCTCCTCACGATGGTCCAGGAGGCACCAGGCAGATGTTTCTCCTCACGATGGTCCAGGAGGCACCAGGCAGATGTTTCTCCTCACGATGGTCCAGGAGGCACCAGGCAGATGTTTCTCCTCACGATGGTCCAGGAGGCACCAGGCAGATGTTTCTCCTCACGATGGTCCAGGAGGCACCAGACAGATGTTTCTCCTCACGATGGTCCAGGAGGCACCAGGCAGGTGTTTCTCCTCACGATGGTCCAGGAGGCACCAGGCAGATGTTTCTCCTCACGATGGTCCAGGAGGCACCAGGCAGATGTTTCTTCTTAAGCATTACTTCTGAATACAGCTAAAAATATACTTCTTCTAAAAGAATAGTCGGACATTTTGGGAAATATAAAGCTGCAGTGAAGGTTAGCAGGTTAGCTTAGCACAAACACAAAGCAATGGCTTTGTCCAGTGGTTGTTAAAGAAAAGATTTACACTTTATATCTTGTGTATAATTCTTCTTACTTATACAAAAGTTAAATGTGACTTCCGAGCCACGGAAACATCCTTCAAGCTTCTTCTGCTGGAGATTTGTCTCCAGGACGTTCCTGTCCGGTGTCTTCAGGGAACCTGAAGCCAAGGTGCAGCAGCTCATCTCACCAGATATCATTTAAACGTTTTTATTCTTATATTTCTGCCCTATAATATTGTGTGATCTCCATCCGTCCGTTGTCTTCCAGCTGCCCGGGCTCGGGGCGGAGGTGGAAGTCGAGTGGCGTCCCTCGGAGTGTGACCCGTGGACTCCGACAGAAGCCGAGCTCCCTCCTGAACGCCTCGCCCTGTTTCCGAGGCCGAGCGCCGACACCCGAGGGAGATCATTAACTTAATTAACTCTCCTACAATATGATATGTTTGTACAATAAGGACAACAGGTTCCCTGCTTCCTCTTCACGCGATGTTCTGTGTGTTGAAAGAGAACCTGAGGAAACCTTCACTTTCTGGAAGCTCCCTCTGGAGCCGGTGGCCACGTCCTCTTCTACGCTTACTGTGAAACTCAAACTGATGAACTGATACGTGTGTAAACGCTGCTCGGCTCCTTTTATTTTGAAAACCCTGGGGTTGTGTTTCAGTCTGAACAGAAGCTGGGACTTTAGTAAACGATGACACGTGTTCCTGCTGATTGGTTCTTATCAGTCACATGACTCAGCTACCAGCGGTGAATACAAAGTGCTGCTAACACGCTTTGTGTAGCTGTAGTCGTAGACGTGGACCACACACACACACAGACACACACAGACACACACATCAGTATAAATAAGGTATTTCAACAAAAGCTTGATAAGTCACTTCTTTACAAGGAGAATCCGAGCAGCCAGTCGACAGTGGAGTTCCCGTGAAGCTCACACGTCACTTCCAGAGAAGACAGAAGCGTTCGTCAGACAGAGGCACGGAGAAGAGAAGGCCATGGAGGCGTCGGAGGAACAGCCCTTAGTTGTCACATCAGAATCGTATAAACACAACGACCTCATACACACTGTCCTGCGTCTCTGTACGGGAGCGCCATCGTAGAGAAGCTGCTTTTTATCTGATCGCAGCTCGTGGACATCTTACTGGTTTCTGCTGTTGCTCTGTGGGAACCAGTCATGACACTGTCCCCAAAGTGAAGCCCGATCCTCCATGTTAGCAGACGGGACGTTGACTAAACTAAAAACATATCAAAGTAGACGTTAAATATACGTTCAGGTCGTTCTTATCTCACTGACGTTCACGTGTTTCAGATCAGTTTGGGTTAAATGAGTTCTCTGATGATGTAAAACAGGCGGAGACGTGAGTTTAGTGGAAACTTGGCAAAGTGAGACCCTCCTCTTTACGCTTTATGATTTGCTTTAGTGATGTCACGTCACTTTTTCTTTGGTTTGAACAAAAGGAAACAAGTCGTTCAATTGTTGTGTCCAGATTTCACTGCCTCCCCCGAATCAATCCCCTTCGCCCAGGGTCAGGTTGAACTCTGAACCAATCAGATTGCTCCCTTCGACGAGCTATTCCCATCGTCACTTGGGCTGTCCCGAAGCCGTAGCAGCTAAACAACGACGTTTCCCCAACTTTAAAACACGTACAACGCATTCCGCGAAGCTTCTGATCGTATACATCCCGTACAAAGCTCGAACAGTGTGTATTCAGAACAACGATCACAGAACACGAAGCATCAGGTGGATCTCTGGTGACTCATCATTCTGTCTTATTCTTTTAAACATAGGAACTTTCTTCTTTTGAAAAAAATGTTTGTTTCTATTTCTTCCAGAAAACAAGACTCGAAAATACAGTGAGGTGATGTAGTGGCACGCGGCTGCAGAAGGGGGCGCTCTGCTACCGTTTCCTCCCTGTGATCCTGACACAGTCAAATCGAACTTAAAGAAAAGAAATACATGAATAAAAATAATGAAACTATGATAAAATATAAAACCTTAAAACAAGTGTGAATACAGCGTTAAGAAAAACTGAAACCAGGAAAAATACTGGAAAAATAAAATATCTATTGTAGGTTTTGGTTTTGTATTGGCACAGATGTTTGAGGATTCTGATTCAGTCCATCGTCACAGAAAGTTATGAATCTTCTCAAAATGAAGTCGGGTTATTTGTGAAGTCCTTCAGTTTTTGGAATGAAACTCGAAATGATTTTACACGACACAAAATAATAGTTCTGTGGCTGAAGATATACGAACATGATGCTTTCCTTGGTTTTGTTGCTGACCTGATTAACTCTTGACTTGTGTATGAATTATGATTCATAACCAAATCGAACGTTTGGTTAAGATAGAACTTATCGAAGTTAAGCTGTTGTATGTCGGAATCTCAAAACTACGTTGAAACCCCCGTTCTACGTGTTCATAACGACCTGACCCCCTTTTATATGATTTATTCTCTTTAATCTTGATAAGAGGCGTGGCTTGTTTCCATAACTTCCCCGTCAGCGTCCGTGCAAAGTCTTCGTAGAAAAGTGATCGTTACGTTCCAGGCACAACTTGGGAAGTGTTTCTGTTTTCAAATGTAAATTAAAGCAACTTTTTTCATAGTGTCTTTAATTTTCTGATTGTCTCGAAGAACCGTGGCTTGAAAACGCCGGAGATATGACTTTATCAATAATCAAAGAATTATAAGTATTGTTATGTCGTCATGACTCAGCGTTTCTCAGGTCGACCCTAAATGATTTTTAGTTCTCTTATTTATTACAGGAAAAAAAAAATTGATTCTTGCATTGTAATAATGAGACAGAAGAGATATAAATCAAATAAAACTGAAATTCTTTCCTCATTATTACAAAACAAGTATCAGACAATCACAAGATATAATTACAGCATCTTTACCGTGTGATAACAAAACTAGGACCTGTAATCCAAACCTTGTGATATATATATATATAATTCATATAATAATTAAAAGATCTTTATCTTGTTGTGTCTATAAATTCAAAAGTTATGACATCTTTACCTCATAAAGCAGGGATCTGGATATTATAGGACATAACCAGGTTTGAACGAGGAAGCAACGACCTCACAATCACAAAAGTTTCACAAGCTTCATAAAACCTGGGTAAGTTTAAAGCTGTAGTTTTACGAATATTCTTCAAAAACTTTCTCTCTGCGAGTCGTTTCGACTTCTTTAAAAAATCCTAGAGATGTTCGGACACGAGCGCAGCATCACAATACCAGCTCGGGGATCGTCGAGCACACGCGTGTGTATGTGCCGATCCGATACCACGGATTTAAAGATTCACCGAGAGAAACTGTTCAGTTCTGTGAAACTAGATAATAACAGTTCTCTGTATTAGTTTTTAAAAGTTCCTGCAGGGTTATTAACAACCGCTGTTAGAATTCATTCTTTGAGTTGTGGTGTTTTCCAAGTCCAGGTGATGGAATCGGTCTCAGGAAGGAAACGTCTCCACAATCTGATCGTCTCTGAACTTCACTGTTCGTCTGAAAGTTGATCTTTTTCAGCCTGATCCCTGTTTCGCTCGTTTGGTTTCTGTTTCCTCTCGTCGCCCTCTCGTCCTCAGAGCTCGCCGCCCTCTCGTCCTCAGAGCTCGCCGCCCTCTCGTCCTCAGAGCTCGCTGACCCTCTCGTCCTCAGAGCTCGCTGACCCTCTCGTCCTCAGAGCTCGCTGACCCTCTCGTCCTCAGAGCTCGCTGACCCTCTCGCTGAGCGTCTCCAGCTCCTCCTGTTCCTGGTAGCGTTCGAGCCCGTGTGCGGCGGCGGCGCTGCGTGGGCCGTTGCTCAGGTGCAGGGGGAAGTCGAGGCCGCTGAGCTGGGCGTGGTGATGCCAGCGCAGGTCGTCGCTCTCGTGGGTGATGTAGCGCTCGTTCATGCGGGACTCCAGGTTCCTCAGGTCCAGCCACATCTGGTAGTCCTGGTGGAGAACACAAACACTCGGTTGGTCCTTCGGCCTGTTCTGTTCAAGCCTGTTTGATTCTTTATTAAGCCTCAAATCATTTTGTCAGAAGGCGAAACATCTTCAACACTATCCTCACATTTGACAGTTGGACACTAAACTACCATACAACTTGTGCTGATGGTCCCCAGAGGATGGATTTCCTCCTTTTCTCCTAACGTACGGAGCGACACCTGTCGCCTCAACAATCAGAATCAGGTCCACGAGATCAAGAGTCTCAGTGAACTGTAGTTGGTTACAAATAGTTCTGTAAAGTTAAAAAGCTCAAAGTTTGTGGTAAACGAAGCTCCTGACGTCTGTCGTCAAAAGACCGTAACAAATATATGTATTTTCAAATTGGACCCTTCCGGTAAATGTATGTTAATAACTGTAAACACAGGTTTTACAGTTAAGGCTGCATCATCTTCCCTTTTACCTAATTTCTTAAATCCAGTATTTACCGTATTTAAATGTGTTCATAACCATCAGAGTTACTTCATTGAATTTAGCGTATTACTCCGTCTTCATTGAGCGTCCAGGTGATTCTTCTCATGTGTCTCGGTCTCTGATGGTGAACGTTACCTGGAGCCAGGGGTGACTGAGGGTCTTATCCACGCTGTATCTCTTCCTCATCTTTACTTGCAGCAGGTTGTTAATCAGGTCAATCACTACAAGGAGGGAAGGGCAGGAAAAGGAAAGAAGGAATCAAGATAAAGGAAGCAGGAAGAGGTGATGAGCGAGAAAAATGTGAGGTAAAGCCACGAGGGGGAGGATGTGGGGTTGTTCCCCCCCCCTGCTCGCCCCCTGCGGTGAGGTGCCAGTCGGGGCTAATGAGCAAAGCTAACATGATGTTAACATTTCTTCAGGGGTCAGTGGTTTGAACAGCTCTGGGACCCCGGGCCCCTCAGGTCTGTGGGGGCCTCCATCGCTTGGTATTATGCACATGAATGGACCACCACATGAATAGACCCCCCCCCCCCCCCCCTTTAGAATCTGTCTAAGTCTCTTTCTAAGAACTGCCTGGACTCTCAAAGATCCCTCCCACACTTCTCATGCCTCGGAGTCACATGACCCACCTTTAATCTGCCAGCTCCTTTTTGTTTTGCACTTGGGCCGAGGGATGGCGATGTCCGTCTGGAAAAGCATCGTGGTCACTGCTCTCCCTATTTTACTTGTGAGACTTATTGTTGAATATAATTTTTAATAAAAACCGTACAGTTGTTCCTGGCCTTAAAACATCAGTGTTAATTTGTAGGTGGTTGATTTGTTAATGAATCCGCTGCCGGTGAACGAGCGCGTGAGTCAGACTGATTTAAATCCGTCTGGCAGCCGGCAGGACGATTCCAGCCAGCGCACAAATACATTTATAGACAATGACGACGACCTGAGTCACTCAGCAGCAGAGACTCATCATGATGTTCCTGAGCGGCTTCGCTGGAAAAGCATGTTCACACTATTTTTATCTCATGGCAGAGGAAGCCCGGTTTTATAACAGATAAACAGACACCTAAAGAAATCTGAGTAAATGTTTGTCCAAGAAGGTTTCAGTCATTGTACGTAGTTCTTATCACAACGAGGTTCAGTCTTCATGTTGGTTTTAATTAGTGATCTGATAATATCCAAACAGGCTGACTCCTGATTGGTCGAGCTCATGTATCACGAGACCTCAGCTAAGTGTCGTCCATCTGTGATTACTGCAAATACACAGGTGAAGGTTGTCTGAAGGTTGTTGGGCCTGATCCGGATTCTGAGAACCCTGAATCTCAATGTGCTGCTCTGCACCGGGACCAGAGTCCTGACCCGCTACCCCCTGTGGTGATCAGACGCTACTGCATGTTCATCCACCAGGTGGCAACAGTTGGTAAATAGGAGTAATAAACGACGCAGAAGACATTAGAGTAAGAAGACGCTAAGAAGCCCCCCCCCCCATTTAAAGTACCAGGTCTGTCTGAACTTTCCTGTGAACACAAGAGGCCGAGGCTCGTCTGCGTCACGCACCTTCCTGGGAGATCTTCTTCCAGGGGTGAGGAGGGTACATGAAGGCAGCGTTCTGGATCTGATCGTTGATGTCTTCGTCTTCATTGAACGGAAACGTCCCGCTGAGGCTGCAGCACACGGACACACACAGATACCTGCTTATCGGACACATTGTGTTGTTGTTTAATGTAGAAAACCGTCAGAGATGAACTAACAGATGGACGGATGGAGACGTACCACCCGGCTGGTACAAGGGTCAAAGGTCACAGTGACCCTTCACCACTTCATCTGTAAATCTGAGTGAATGTTTCTACCAACTTTACAGGCCTGTTGTTTTGGAGATATTGTCACAAGGCCGACATGTTCTGTTAAGTTACTGTGACCTTGACCCTTGACCCTTGACCTTTAACCACCAAAATACCATCAGTTCATCCACGAGTCACTCAAGACGTTCTTGAGTGACTCGTGTTCTCAAAAATGGGTCAGATGAAAGAGAGGAAGAGGAAGAGAATGAGTAAATATAATTATGTAAGATGAAGTAAAGTAAAGTACGTGAAGACGTCCCATCAGAACAGAAACTGTGAAACAGTGACGTGCTTCCGTTTCCTCGTACCTGACGTAAACGATGACCCCGACCGACCACATGTCCAAGGAGCGGTTGTAGCCTTTGTTCCTGAGGACCTCTGGGGCGAGATACGCCGGCGTGCCGACCACCGAGCGCCGGAACGACTTCTCTCCGATGATCCGAGCGAAGCCAAAGTCACAAAGCTTCACCTGCAGCAGGAAACACTTTGAACCTCTGCTGCCGACTTCACACCGGTTCACTGAGTCGGCCTCATCACTGTAGGTTACTGTTATTGTTGCACTGATTAGATGTAATAATAATAATATCTCAAACTTGATGAGATGAAGAACAATCTACTCTTGAGCACGACACACACACACACACACACACACACACACACACACACACACACACACACCACACACACACACACACACACACACACACAGACACACACACACACAGACACACACACACACACACACACACACACACACACACACACACCTGTGGGAATGAGTCTGCAGAAGCCAGCAGGACGTTCTCAGGCTTCAGGTCACAGTGGACGATGTTCTTGAAGTGGAGGTGACGCAGAGCGACGAGGATCTGATGACGACACACAAACACACACAAACACACACATACTGAACAAAGCAATACAAACGTAATAAAGGCCTTTGCACACTAGACGCGTTTTATAATTTTCGGCGATTAATTCACACATTTCTAGCATCTATATCCAGACAATATTCTCTTTTTATTAAGTGAAAGCAACAGATCGTCTTCGCTTGATGTCGATTTCCTCTTTGACTGACGTGCGAGGTCTTTTATCTTTTAATTTATTATTTGCTATGTTTTGCCGTTTATTCGTGTCAGCGTTTGAAGAAATCGGATGAGATATGACAGCGCCACCTGGAGTCCTGCAGCGAGTGGAAATATCAAACAACCACGGTTAAATCTGAATATATATATCCGACGTAATCTCTAGAAGACACGCACCATGTGGTATTATGTGTTCGTTCACCTGCGTGACGAGGAACCTGGTGACCCTCTCCGGCAGGCGTCCCTTCTCGCTGGACAGGATCATCTCCAGCATGTCTCCGTGGAGCTTCTCCATGACCACGAACACCCGCTCCGGCGTCTCGAACATGCAGTCCAGGTTGACCACGCCCGGGTGGTGCAGACTCTGGAGGGACGAGGGGAATCAACCTGCTGGTGAACATGACTTCACACAGAGAGACACCGGGCACCGTCCTGCTGAGGAGACATCGCTAACCACCGTCCAGCCTCAGCTTCACATCGGGTTCAGCGCCATCTTGGTTTTGTGAAACCAGAAGTAACCATATTTGGGGGAGCAGGGGGTGGAGCCTGACTGAGAGCTAGAGGACACGCCCACCTACACCTGCACCCATTGGACAGTACTAGCTGTCAATCACTCTGTTGTATCCACCCCCCCCAACACACCCGGTGCTTTATGGTCTGTTTGACTCTAAATGATCATAATTCACTAAATGATCATCAGCTGTTTGAAGAAGACTTGAAACTAGAGACTGAGACATGAACTCCTGAATGTTACTGACGTTATAAAGTGAGAAGTCACTTTCTATAGACTTCTATAGGAACTACCAGAGGAGTCGCCCCCTGCTGGTCAGAGGGAGAACACAGGTAGACTTCTATAGAAACATTAATACTCGTTTGTCTTGATCGAGTATTGTTACTGAAGAGAGTTGATTCCCACTGAGTTCAGTGAAGTGAACAGTGTTTGATGTGCAGGTGTGTGTGTGTGTGTGTGTGTGTGTGTGTGTGTGTGTGTGTGTGTGTGTGTGTGTGTGTGTGTGTAGCAGCAGCAGCTTCTGTCATCTGAGCAGCGCTGCAATATTACATGGATATCACACCCCCACAGTGTTGCTACGGTAATGAGGTCGTTCACGACAGGAAGTTTCACTCATTGCTGCTCTGTGTGTGTGTGTGTGTGTGTGTGTGTGTGTGTGTGTGTGTGTGTGTGTGTGTGTGTGTGTGTGTGTGTGTGTGTGTACCTGCAGTATGGCCACCTCGTTGCGCAGCTGACTCTCCTGTTTCGTGGGGAAACGCAGTTTGTCGATGATCTTGATGGCCACGTCTCGGCCGGACTTCCTGTGTTTACCTGCAGTCACATGTGTGTTTTTATTCTCAAGACAAACTCGACTGAACACAATTTTCCTGAGACTCTAAATCTCACTGAACTCGTCAGAGCTTCGTACTTTCTTCTATGATTTTATGAGCATTTTGAATTTGTGCAAAGAAAAAGAAAAAATATGTCATTAATCTAAGAGTGGCCCTGGAATGATATACATGTCTGAGTGAGTTTACTAAATGCAGATGCTGTTTGCCGACGTGTCTCTCTTCACCTCCGTAGACGATGCCAAACTGTCCCGAGCCAAGAACCTCGTCTGGGAAGATCTGATACACGGAGTTGATGTCCTGAAAAACACAGTTACTCCCCTGAGAAGAAGTTCAGTACCATCGCCCTGGGGTTCGAGTGCAGGGTAGACTAAAGGCTGCAATCTACAGAAACTGTTTCAGACGTGCACTAAAGTTTGCATGTTACTGAAACGCTCTGGAGGTGAGAACAAATGTCTGAGTCAGTTGCTCCGGATGATTTCTGGAACCCGGACAATCACTAACTCGTGTGTTCTCATGTCTGCAAACAGCTGAACATCCAACCCTGGGCTGAAGGTCTGAGTGGAGCTGGGACCAAAGCTCTGAGGTTCAGAGGTTTCAACCTCCTGCTTCAGCTCAGTGAATAAACCTCAACGAAGGCACCTTCCAAAAGAACCAGTCAAGTTGTTTCACAGAGTTTCTAAAGGTCTTAAAACAAGGATTGTTTAGTTTCCTCACAAAAAAAGACCTCAGAAGGTGGATATTATTTGAAATACAGTAAAAAATGTAATTAGCAGACAACTGAAATATCCTCTCGTGCCTGCAGGCATCGATATGAAGTTTCCTACGATGTGAGTTGTCGGGGGACTTCACACTCTTGTGATCTAAACTGGGACTGTACGCAGGAGCTTCACTCGGTTTCATGAAACCTGCAGCGAACACTGTCACTGCTGCTGCTGCTGCAGAAGAGCCGAACAAGGGTTTGTCGTTAGGAAATAGATCCATCTGTTAGCTGGCTCCATGTCGTGTTAACAATACACTTCTACATTCAAATCCCCAGAGCTGTGTTACATCTGGAGCTGAGGTATTTCATTATCATTTCAAACCTGCAGGAATCTAATTACACAAGGTAACGATGTGTTTGGCGCCTGTTGGTGGCGTCATATCCTCTTCGTGCATCTGCCAGTGTTTTACGAAACACTTTTTAGATCTTGGTGGTTTTTTTAACTATATATTTTAAGCAGATTAAGGATTTTAGTCGTCGGCTGTTTGGATCTTAAGAACATTCCTTCTTTTCGAGGCGTCTGTCTTCTACATCATCACTTCGTACAGTAGTGACGATGTTTTTACATTTCGTTACGCAGTTAAAAACCACGTTGAGAAGAGCAGTGGAGAGAAAAACTTAAAAAAGGAGCTGCTGAAGCCGAAGCAGCCGAAGCAGCTGAAGCAGAGGAAGCAGAGGAAGCAGAGAGCTGAGACAGGTTGACGGAAAGTGGGTCCAACAAAAAGCAAAGTGCATCAATTCCTCAGCTGGTGGAGGAGCTTGGAGAGAAGGTTTCTGTGGAGCGGAGCCGCCTGCGCCTCCTGAGTGTGACTGCGCGGCGTCACTGATCTGCCACAGCTTTGACACCAGAAGTGCAAAATATTTTCTTCTTCACTTGTCTGCAATCACGTCTCCCTCTTCTCCCCCGTTAGCTGACAGCCTAATATCACACCTCAAGCAAAGAGGACAGAAATACAATATTATAAACCTCCCCCCCTCCTTCCCCCTCTCCACGATCTCGCTGCCTAATTACCATCCGTCACTATGGAAACCATTTGGCTGAGTGAGTAATCACAGTAATCTCCATCCGAGGTGCTTGAAGACGTGCTCACCTTGGAGACGGCGAGGTGCGCGTCTGCATGGAAATGGCACTCGGCGTTCTCTGCAGTTTATTTGCATGAGTGGAATTTGCGGACATTTGAGCGCCGTGTGAATCTTTGTGATGTAAATGCACCGAGCGCTGGAAACGTACGGATCTGCTCCGGGACGATCGGTGACACACGAATCCTCCAAGTGATGTGAGAGGATGAACAAGATTAGAGTAGAGATCTGAGAGAAACAGGAGCAGCTTCTCCACTTGAGTTCCATGGGTTATATCGGGTCTCATCTCAGGCGCAGTACTCCACAGTACTACAGTACTCCAACTACGTACTCACAGTACCACAGTACTCCACAGTACTCACAGTACTCCACAGTACTCCACAGTACTCCACAGTACCTACTCTCCACAGTAGACACAGTACTCCACATAAGTACTACAGTGTTGTACTGTGGAGTACTGCAGTGTGAGTGTGATGGTGTTGTGTTGTGGTGTGTGTGTGGTGTGTGTGTTGTGTGTGGTGTGTGTGTGGTGTGTTGTGTGTGTGTGTGTTTGTGGTGTTGTGTGTGTGTGTGTGTGTGTGTGTGTGTGTGTGGTGTGTGTGTGTGAGTGTGTGTGTGTGTGTGTGAGTGTGTGTGTGTGTGTGTGTGAGTGTGTGTTTGTGAGTGTGTGTGTTTTCTCACCACGTTCTCCTGGATCTGACAGTTAGACACTGAAATGCTGATGGAAACTTCCTCTGTTGATGAGACACAAACGTGATCACGGTTAATAATCAACACACACACAAGCTCTTACAAGCAAATAAATTCACCTTCACCTTTTCTTCATCTGTTAAACTTCACCTCTGCATTTACTCCACTGAATTTACTCTGTGTATTTATACTGCGACCACAGCGAGGTGTTAGTCATGTTCCCTCTGACGTCAGTGAAGCTCTGAAATACCTCGGATGGGTCTAGTGTAGGCGTCGACGGCCCTGAGAGTCTGCAGGATGAACATATTAATACCTGAGCTGGAGGCCGTTCACAGGCAGGAGGATGATATAAGGACATTTGTCCAGTTTCCTTCCAAACAGATTCTCTATCACACCCTCGGCTGCACAGACAGTGAAGTGTGTGCAGGTTCATGTTAGAGCACAGAGCACAGAACACTTCCTCTATTCCCATTTAGTTTCTGCTTTACATTAAAAGCTGGAAAACTCATGTTATTGCCAAATGTTTGACAGCATATTCATATTTATCTGCAAGTTTGAACCAAGTTTGGCTGCACAACATGAGTTTGTATAGAGACTGAAAATAACTTTTTTTAACCTCTGTCATAAACATAAAAACAGATTTTGGGTGATGTGAAACCGAAGCTGAGGAATCTCAACACCTCCGGATGTGTCGTGGGGTCCAAACAGAAAAGAACACAGAGACGTTGGATACTGTTGTATGAAAAGATGGTTCCACAAAAACAGAAGCAAAATACAGATGCAGTTTTTCAGTATCATCAGGAACAATAACCAGAGTATAGATAAAGTTGGGTGTCATCTGCGTAGAGAAGAAGTTTATCCAGAAAAGAGCCTTGTGGAACTCCATGCTGAATATTCATTCTCACTGTGATGAAAGGTTTTGATGCGACGCAACATTTACTTAATTTAATACGAACTCTTCACCTTTATGGTCAACATTGTTCATGAGTTTAAAAACTCAACATACAATGCCTGTGCAATATAAGAACTTCGAGAGATTCAAAGTTCCGGGCTTTGTGCGTCAGCTGCGACAGCGACTCACTGTGTCCGCTGTGGTGAGAACCATGAGAAACTCCGGTGGAAACCGCCGGCATCAGAGCGTGCTGAATGGCCATCTCCCACATCCGAGCCACATCCTGCCCCACGCCGCTGACCTGAAAGCATCCGGCAACAAACAGTGAACACAGCAAAGAGCTGGAGGAGGAAAACTTATATCCATATCCATGTACACGTATGTATACGCACATCGCACTGGGTTAACCATGAGAGGAAGTCCTCTGTGTTGTCATGGGGACAGATCAGGTGTAATCATGTGGCCTAAGAGTGGAACATGATAACATTGGGCTCGTATATGGGGGACGTCCGTCAGTGATGTTGACACAACAGGATCATGAACACAGACGGGTGAATAGAGCGTCACATGACACTCGCTCCGTCTCACCAGAACGCTGCTGCCGCTCACAGACGACTCCGCCCTCGGCAGGTTCTCTCCGACGAAGTACACCAGTGACGCCGTGGTGATCTCGAAGCAGTGAGGGTTAGCGCCATCGGGGAGCAGAGAGGCGGTCTGGGCCGGTTCCAGAGACAAGATCTCTGACAGAGGGATCTCCTGCAGACAGAGGAGGAGGAGGAGGAGGAGCAGGAGGAGGAGGAGGAGATGAAGATGATCTGGAGCCAAAATCAGGAGATGGAGCCGTGGTAGCGAGGTCCTGCTGATACATACACTCGACCAATCAGGAGTCAGTCTCAGCTGTCAATTAACTAATTCAAACCAAACTGATCAGAAACGCTAAAAACTACCTGAAATGACAGAAACCATCTTTGACAAACATTTATTTAACGTCTACTCTGATTTATTAGTTTGATTTAGATCTTTTAGTCCATGTCCCCTCTGCTAACATGGAGGAGGCGGGGCTCACTGTCCTGAGGTTTGCGATATGTTTTGACCCTTGGAGCCACCGTACCTTTGACAGCGAGAGAAATGTGTTCACAGTAATTCACTCATAGTTTAAACATGAAAAGTGAATCGAGTTTCTAGAGTAGCAATAACAACCAGGAGGGGGCGACGTCTGCGCTCTCCTTACCTTGTAGTATTTACTCCCGGTGTCGTTCTGAAACAACGTGATGCATTTACTGTCCAACCGCCAGTAATGTCTCTTCCTCTGAAACACAGAGACGAAGAGATGATCGTGACAAGAGGGAACGGAGAGAGACGGAAAGAAGAAGCGATGAGGAAAGAGGAGGTGGAGAGAGAGGAGAGGAGTGAAGGGGAAACAGACTTCATTCACATGTTCATCACATACGAGCTCATTGTGAAAAGGCCTTCGCCCACATTTTGACTTTAAATTACCCACAATGCACAGCGACACTTTACTGTGGCACAAAAGGGCGACGAGTACTTTCTTTAGTTTTTCAGTCACCGCTGATGATGAAGAAACCAAATAATAAGTTTGGTCCACGTGGAGTTTGGACCGCGTGGAGTTTGGATCACGTGGAGTTTGGTCCACGTGGAGTTTGGACCACGTGGAGTTTGGTCCACGTGGAGTTTGGTCCACGTGGAGTTTGGACCACGTGGAGTTTGGTCCACGTGGAGTTTGGGCCACGTGGAGTTTGGTCCACGTGGAGTTTGGTCCACGTGGAGTTTGGACCACGTGGAGTTTGGTCCACGTGGAGTTTGGTCCACGTGGAGTTTGGTCCGCGTGGAGTTTGGACCGCGTGGAGTTATGAACACGTGGAGTTTGGAACACGTGGAGTTTGGTCCACGTGGAGTTTGGACCACGTGGAGTTTGGACCACGTGGAGTTTGGACCGCGTGGAGTTATGAACACGTGGAGTTTGGACCACGTGGAGTTTGGACCACGTGGAGTTTGGACCACGTGGTCCAAACTCCACGTGGTCCAAACTCCACGTGGACCAAACTCCACGTGGAGTTTGGTCCACGTGGAGTTTGGTCTGAGGAACCTTCACACCTGATATTTAGGTTCAGACTAAACTGGAAAGTCTGAAGATCTGAAACAAACCAGGTGTTGTGCAGGTCAGACAGAAAGGTGATTGACAGGTGATTGACAGGTGATTGACAGGTGATTGACAGGTAAAGTGACAGACGAGTACCAGAGTGTCTTTGCTGGTGCAGTGGACCATCCAACCCTCCTTCATCACGTTGCTAGTCTTCCTCTTTGTGTGTTTGACGGACTGAACAACTCGCATCAGAGGGATGTTGTTACTGGTGGACGGGCTGTAGGGGGCGGGACAAAGCACAACTTCAGATCTGTGTGTGTGTGTGTGTGTGTGTGTGTGTGTGTGTGTGTGTGTGTGTGTGTGTGTGTGTGTGTGTGTGTGTATTTCATGTCTTTGTACCTGATGGCCCGGTTGGACTCGTCCAGGTCGGGGTCATGAAGGTCGCAGAGGTCACTTGGCCCCGTGTCCAGCAACAGACCCCCCTCCGATGTCAGTGCTTCATCCATGTCGTCTAACAGGCCGCCGCCTCTGTCGATGTCGTGGTCGTCCAGGCAACCCTCCGCCATGATGACATCTGACTCCGCCCCCGGGCTGAGGAGCTCTAGGGGGCAAAAACAAGAATCCGTGCGTTGACCAGGAAAGTGAGGACGATTACACGTCAGGTGGACGATAGTGTTGGATTCACGCTCGTTGTTCGATTGGTCAACGAGGATCCTTGTTTGTGTTGAAACTTGCCTCCGTTTTTAGAGACTTCTCCGAGGCAGTTGTTCGGCACTTTGGGAGAACATCGTTTGTGACAGTTGAATTTACAATCTGAGGGAAAAGGAGAAGAGACGTTAGATCATTGAGCAGGAACCAGCTCAGGAAAGGTCCCTCGCTCCGTTCACAAGGAGTCAGGTCTTCTGCTGTCTGGCCCACAGACTGTAAACGAAGACGGTTATGGAGCAGTTGAGTTGAACCACTGTCGGTCCAGAGGCTTTAGAGGCTAATTTAGCGTTGACGGGACATGCTGGAGAAGATGCTCACCTTTGCACTGCAGTCCCTGTCTGAAGAGGCCTTTCAGCAGCTTCTTGCAGTGCTGGCAGACGGTGGGCCGGGTGTACGAGTGGATGAGGAAGGTGTGAGGAACTTTGACCTTTGACAGAAAGATCTTGTCCAGTTCGATGGGGCGGCCGATGTACGACTGGGAGCTGGAACGGCGCTCTCTGCTGGGGAAGTACTCCAACTGGTTCTTCTGCTGCGATGAAGGAAGGACAGAAACACCAGTGGAGGAGCGAGAGGAGTGCGTTATGAGGAATGGTTGAAAACAGATCGCTGTCTACAGCCTCAAACTAACGACACGATCAGAGAATACGTATCTTTCTCTTTATCGCTTTACTTTTGAGTTTGAATCAGTTCTGGACTCTCAGGACTTTAATCAAGCCTCTGATATATTCACAATTATAAAACAATAATGGAATGAAAGACAAATCGTTAATGCAACATATCAAAACTACACAGTGATGGAAATAAAAATGATATTTACGGTCTTTACACACCGCAGGTCTGATATGTGTCTGATAGACGGTGTTTGCCGTCATTTATCTGTCAACGTTGTGTAAAGGCCTTTAAATTACTGCAGAATTATCATAATAATCATGTTATATATGATCATATTATGGAGAAAGTGGTGCGACTTACCTCCATGCTGGGACTGACAGGAGACTGGACGATGAGCGAGAAGAGAGACGGAGAAAAGTCAGAGTGGGCTTCAAACGTTGTCTTTAACCAAAACAATCCAAGAACCTCGAAGTATTTAACGGTCTTTTTCTCACCGAGTCAAATGTGGCTGTGATGTAAGGAACTGAATTTTGACCTCACAGCCAATGAGATGCTGACTCAAGCCCCAAACAGGAAGTGTCCAATCACAGCTTAGCAACGTGAAACCGATCAGTGTTTAGATCGGGGACTAATAAAGTTGTTTTGAATTGTTATTCGAGAACATTTTTGTCTGTTTATTTTGTTACTGTCACTTGAGTAAAATGTGCTTATTCGGTTTCAGCTGTTAGTCGTACGACTATTAGCCAAGTTAGCATTAGCTGAAGTCAGTGAAGTGGCCTGACGGCAGAAAACAGTCGGTCTGAGGGGGGCGGGGCTTAGCTTATTTAGGATGCTTCCTGTGAGACGGAGCTGCAGCGCACTGACCAGTAAAGCTTCGTCGGTGTAGTGAGGAGGTGAGGGCTCCGCAGACAGGGGGCGGCCCATGTTGATCAGCCCCCCCGTCAGGGAGATGTTGGACGGTCGACGCCGTCTCACCCCGCTGCAGTTATTTGGGATCTTAAAGGCACAGCGCTTGTGATAGTTCAGACCACATCCTGGACAGAAAGAGACGAGAAGACAAGATGCAACAATTCATGCATTTTAGTCTCTTAACCACAAAAACGGCATCGGCCTGTAAGTCCACGCTTACCTTCACATTTGAGTCCCTGTCGTACGAGTCCCCACAGCATCTCTCCACAGTGGTCGCAGAAGGCCGGAGCTCGGTACGAGTGGACGAACAGACAGTGTGGACGAATCTGGAAATCCTCCACTGTGGCTGAAGCTGCAGAACGATTTCAAAAAGACGTTTGGTTACAGGTGAATTCTCCAAACACACCAGTGCTGCTCCCAGACCTGAACTGTTGGATCGCAACTTCCTGAGAGGGAGATTGGAGTTCAGCAGCATACAACAAATGGTTGGTTTGTTTTTATTTCAAAGAACTCTATTTTGTTTGTGTAAATCTGCTTTCAGACATGAACTGAAGTCCTAACATGTTCCTGACATGTTCCTGACATGTTCTGCAGGTTCTGTCTGTGAGAACAATGTCTGACTCAGTGTCTCTGGACATGTTCTGGATCTTCTCTGCAGCCTCTGAAATGTGTGTAACTGTCAAGTGAGTCCATGTGAGGAAACAGCAGGACGATGTGTGGAAGCTTCCCAGAGAGCGAGTGGACGTGTGGACGAGGTTTCTAACACGTGACGTGAAGCTGGAAGAACTCAAACATCTCAGGATGAAGAAGAGGAGCCGGACACGTAGAAGACGAAGACGTCCACTTGGAAACACGAGGAGGTTCCAGAGCTTTTGGTGCTGAGGGCCAACGTTTCTGATAATATAAAAAGTGATTTCAAACAAACTGCAGACGTGGTTTTTAAAGCAACTCGCTGACGAGCAGCTGCTGGTGTTTAGGGGCGGGGCCGCTGGGCTGGCGGCCATCCAGCAGCTGTTTTCACAAAAACCCAGCTGGGCTCCCACCGGCAGCACCGAGACGTCCTGCTGAGAATCTCACAACACGAGGAAGGAGTCAACTGGGCTGTGTCACACGAAGATTTCTCTTTCTTAGAAAGTCGCTGCTTCACCTTTGAACCTGTTTCCTCTTTCTCCAGGTTTAAGGTCAGAGGTCAGAGGTCAGAGGTTAAGGTTAGGGTTAGTCACGACCTGGTCCTGGTTAAGGTCAGACGTGAAAACAGCAGATCTTTGCAGAATCAGTTAAACCGGAGACGACACCTAAAAGATGCGTTCAGTGTCGCTTCAGAAATACAAGGAACACCAGAGTTCCCCCTCGACTCTCCAGAGCTGGAGAGAGAGATGAGAGGAGGGACATAAACACAGCAGCGGAGGGAAAGAGTCATGAATGGGTTGTTCTGGGTATTTTGTAAATGTTTGGGAGGAACGAGAGGCTCTCAGCAGGCGCAGATGCAACCGAGTGTTTGGTTGGTTGGCCGGCAGGCTTGGCAAAGCATGATGGGTAGTTGGGGATACAGTTCCTGCTCTATTCCTCTTGTTTTTCTGCCTCTCTCTCTCTCTCACACACACACTCTCTCCCTGCGCTGTGGTCCTCCAGCAGAATGCAGCTCTGATTAGACATTCTGCTGCAGGAAATTACCAACATTTATTCAAATTATTGTTTATGCCTTTTGTTTGGAGGAGCAACGTGCGTTTGAAAGTGTGAACAAGCTCCCGGACTGTTATTATATGCTTCAGAAAATAACATGACTGAGTGTGTGTGTGTGTGTGTGTGTGTGTGTGTGTGTGTGTTGTGTGTGAGTGTGTGTGTGTGTGTGAATGTGTGTAGGTAGACCCTGTCTGAATATAAACGCCTGTGTTTGTGTTCTGTGTTGGAATTAGTAGCGTTGAGGAGCCCCAGCCGCTGACTCGTTAACCCACAAACAGAAAACAAACACTGTGGGCAGGGGGGGGGGGGGGGGTTGTTCTAAACTACATTCATCATGTTTTCAAGCTCAATAAATATGATTGATATATGAATATGACAACAGATTCACTTTATTTCCTCTGTTTAACAGTGAGGGATATCAGCTGCGACTGACTCGTGATTGGACAACACGCCTCCATTAAACCGTCACTACTTCACAGTGTCTGGATACAAATACGTAAGATCAGCGTTTATGTTCTTCCTCATCTTATTATTTTGTTCCCACTCTTTCTTCCTCCTTCCTCCTCCTCTGCTCCTCTTCCTCCTCCATCAGGAAGCTGATGCTCGGTTTGTTAACGTCTCTCTGTCGATCGCAGCGACGGCTGAAGTGTGAAGGGAACAAACAGGAAATGAACCTTTGTGTTGTGTTGTGACAGGAAGCACCAGTCAAGGGAACTGTTAAAAAAAAAACATCCGGAAAAATGGGACGGGAGCGAACGATTTAATTTAAAATAAACTTTTCCCTCTTTTCCTCTTTATTCTTTAGCAAATCTACGCTCTTATTTTGAAAAGCTTTTAGTTTTATTGTTATTATTATAGAAAAAAAGTGATAAACCTAAAGAAAAAAGCAACAATATTAATTAACACCCCCCCCCCCCCCCCCCCCCCCCACCACACACACACACACACACACACACACACACACACACACACACAGTCCTGGCTGGTGGCGGAGAGAGGAGACTGGAAGCAGCAGCTTTCAGGCCGTTAGCGTAGCGTGAACACCTGAGTCCCGAGCTGGACGAGAGCCAGAGAGACGACGGCATCGAACCATCGTCACTCACATACAATGCACGTCAGCTCCGTTTCAGTCCATCTGCTGCGACAACCAACCAACGAGTCTTTGTTTGGGTTTGTTCAAAGGTTTTACCCAGAATGCATCTGTGACGCCAGTTGTCTGATGGTTTGTTGGCGACATGTTGCCAGAGGAGAACAGGCCGGGAGATGAGCAGGTGGAGAGAGAGGAGGTGGAGAGAGAGGAGGAGGTGGAGAGAGAGGAGGAGGTGAAGGTGACGTAGCGAACCACAAAACGACCGAGTGCCTCCACACTGACAGATTTCAGACGACCAGCCCCTCCCACTTGTGATGTCACCCCCCTCACCTGACAGCACGGCCTCCACCAGGTCTCCCTCCTGGATCTGAGCAGCCGAGCGCAGCAGCTGCAGCACGTTCTCCGACGTCTGGTCATGGCGGAAACAGCAGGATCTTCTCGTACATCCCATAGAAGCCGCACTCTGGTAACTGACGAGGAGAGAGAGAGAGAGCAGAGCGACAGAGTGACCCAACACAGAAAGGTATCCACAGTGAATGAAGACGAGCGACGTGTCTCCACTTCCTCCTGTTGAAATGTCCCGGGTCCAAACGCTGCCATCTTCTGACGTCACATGGAGCCGTGGTATCGAGGAGGCGGAGACCCGTCGGCCATCTTTACTCACAGTCCATGATTCAGACAGTTGACGTCACAGAAACCCGACGCTTCTCTGTGGGAAGTGTTTAGTTTGAGTTGAGACGCTGTTTGATCACATGATATTCACACGTCTTGTCAGTGTTGGTGTCTGGTGCCAGGCGATGAATCTGAAAAATCAGAATGAGCTGCTTGTGTTCGTCCAACTGGTGTCAGAGGAAGAGGAGAGGGAGAGGGAGAGGGAGAGGAAGAGGAGAGGAGAGGGAGAGGAGTGGAGAGGAGAGGAGGAGAGGAGAGGAGAGGAAGGAGAGGAGAGAGAGGAGAGAGGAGGAGAGGAGGAGAGAGAGGAGAGGAGAGGAGAGGAGAGGAGGAGGAGAGGAGAGGAGGAGGAGAGGAGAGGAGAGGAGGAGGAGAGGAGAGGAGAGGAAGGGAGAGGAGAGGGAGAGGAGAGGAGAGGAGAGGGAGAGGAGAGAGGAGAGGAGAGGAGGAGGAGGGAGAGGAGAGGAGGGAAGAGGAGGAGAGAGAGGAGAGAGGAGAGGAGAGGGAGAGGAGAGAGGAGGGGGGAGAGGGAAGAAGAGGAAGAAGAGGAGAGAAGGAGAGGAGAGAGGAGAGGAGGAGGAGAGAGAAGAGAGAAGAGAAGGATAGGAAGAGGGAGGAGAGGAGAGGGAGAGAGGAAGAGAGAGGAGAGGAGGGGAGAGAGGGGAGAGGAGAGGAGAGGAGAGAGGAGGGAGAGGAGAGGAGAGGAGGAGGGAGAGGAGAGGAGAGGAGAGGAGAGGAGAGGAGGGGAGGGAGAGGAGGGAGAGAGGAGAGGAGAGGAGGAGGGGAGGAGGGAGGAGAGGGAAGAAGAGGAAAGACAAAAAAAAGGAGGAGAACATGAGTAGGAAGAGGACCAGAAGACGAACGGAACAGATGAGGAGAGGCGAGGAAGCGAGACGCATCGGAGAGCTAGACTAGGTAAGCAGCACAGGCTAGCTAGCACCTCCGCTCTACTATCTCTCTTCTCTCCTCTCTCTCTCTCTTCTCTCTCTCTCTCTCAGCCGTCAACACGTCACACACACATGTTCTTCGATACGCATGTGTGTGTTTTTGTGTGTGCGTGGCGTCACCATAGTAGCGCATCGCTCTTGTTGTCATGGCAGCGAGAACTCAAGGCTGACTCCTCTCCTCCTCCTCCTCCTCCTCCTCCTCTCTCCTCCTCCTCCTCCTCCTCCTCCTCGCTCTCTCCCTCTATTCTTTACTTGAGCTCGGTCATCGCCCCGCAGGGCATCATGGGTATTGCAGGAACAGGTGTGCACTAACGGAGGAATCGAGCTGAAGTCGTGATGATAATAGTAAGAAAATAAAACCCACTAATAAGACGATAAATCTCAGTCCGTGACGTTTCCGAGTTTCGTCATCTGCCTCTTCCTGTGAACTTTCTGCTTAATGTCTGTTTGTGTTTCCTGTTTTATTTTGAAATGTGGGTTCTGCTGTGATTGTACTTCCTGTCAGTTTCCTGTCTCACCTGTTGATGAGACCTTCTATAGAAGCTGCTGCTCACTGATCTGGTTCCTGTTGCTTTGGTCTGGATTCTTACTTTAGTAGTGTTTTTGGACTTTTAGACGAAGAATCTCTCACCATCGTTTTTCTTTCGTATAATAAATCACGGCGCTGATTGATTGTCACGATTATTCATCAATTTCGATAAATTGCGACGTCCCTACCTGAATAAATGTAGACTTATTGTCTAAATGAGGAATAAAACCAAAATCTGAAAAACCAAACGCTGTTCACATCACATATGTCAAATATTAGATTATTAACGGTTTTCAGACAACAGATTATATAAAGTTCTGAATAATACTGAAACGTTTGTGTGTCTGTGATTGACAGGCGTCGACTGAAAAACCTTCTTTTCTTAAAACTCTTTTCACCGATTTTTCTTTTGGATAAATGTGAATCTTTATCTTTTAGCTGCAGCTTGAAACATGACGATCGCCCGACAGCAGTGACGTCTGTGTTCAGAGGACACCTAATGGAGACGAGAGAGCGGGCCATCACCATGACGACAGGACATGCCGCATGAAGCCGTTTGTAAAGGGTGTGTGTGTGTGTGTGTGTGTGTGTGTGTGTGTGTGTGTGTGTTTAATGAGCTTCTCATAAAGTATAAACCTGACACTGAGCGAGAGACACTAACATACAGCTGAGAAAAGAAAGGGAGAGATGTCACTTCGACAATTGGCTCTGATGAAAGGAGGCCGGGACCTGATGAATATTCACACACACACAACACACACACACACACACACACACACACACACACACACACACACACACACACACACACACACACACACACACACACACACACACACACACACACAGCACGCACATGTATGAAATGTTGGCTGTTGTTTTTGCATCTTTGTTGATCCACTCATTCATTTATTTATGGTGATGTTGCTTTATTGTGTTTGCAATTAAATAACCTGTATATATTAGAACAAGCGTTGCTGAGCAGCAGCGCCCCCTGCAGCCACATGAGGGGATTCATTCTGTTGGGTGATGAAGTGTTTTCATGTAAGAACAAAGTGGATCAATGTGTTGACTGTGTGGTCCCTCTGGATATTACCCATGATCCTCTGCTTCCGGACCCTGAAGAGCTGCAGCTGGAACAAATCCACCAAACTCTGTTCATGATTCTTCATGTTTCAACGTTTCCAGCTGAATATTGGAGATAAACTCTGGTTTTTGAATAACTCCTGAGTGTTTTTAACTGATCTCTCTTTTTAACACTTTGACAATCTGACGACTTCCTGCCGACATTTGAGTGTTGATTCTTACAGGATGAAAGACTAGCTCGTTAGCTGCTAGCTCGTTAGCTGCTAGCTCGTTAGCTGCTAGCTATTATTTCACTAGCTTGGTGAAAATGATGAATTAGATGTTTTGTTATGACCCACTCACATATGACAGCTCCTTAAATTGAAGCCAATTGACCCCTGGTGTCTGCTGTCATAACCCCCCCTCCTCCATGTTAGCAGATGGGACATGGACCAAACCACAAAATCAAAGTAGACGTTAAATAAATGTTTGTAAAGATGGTTTCTGTCATTTCAGGTCATTTTTATCTCTCTGATGTTTGTTCAAGTGTTTCTGATCAGTTTGGTTTGAATCCGTTATTTGATGATATAAGATATAAGACGTCATGATTGACAGCTCTGAGAGACTGACCCATGGAGGTGGAGCGCGTGTGTGGGCGGGGCCTCGATACCACGACTCCACGATCACTACTGAACAGACTCTGACTGTAAATGACGTCATCACCGCAAGACGGCAGCGTTTGTGTCCGAGATATTTGGAGACGCGTCGTCGTGGTTACCACTAACGTCTACACACAATCTGGTTCAGTGTAAATAGTAAAAACAGAAACACAACGGAGAAAAGGAAGATTAAGACCAAGACTCCGTGAAACTAAACATCTCAAACATGTCACTGTTTTTAAAAACAAGCGTAAGAGCATTTTCTGATGTGTCACCTCGAGGGTTTAGATTTGGTCACATGTTGTTTGACTGTAGACGACATAGAGTCGTAACAAATCACACACGTTATTTAACGATGGTTTTGTTTCCTCGTAATTTAAACAGAGCTGACTGGAACCGAACTTTGTGACAACGTCAGCAGGACAGAGACGAGAGAGAAGAGGGGGAAGAATAAAGGGACATGAATGGATGGAAAATAAGTGAGGATGAAAGAGAGAGAACAATGAGAAGAGAGGACACACACACACACACACACACACACTGTTCTGCTCCATTCAGTGTGTGTGTGTGTGTGTGTGTGTGTGTCTCATAATGGCCCTCAGAAGGACACTTCACAGCCGCAATCATCATCAGTTGCCAGGCAACAAGAAGAAACCGCTACCCCGCTACCGACAGAAACACAGCACACACAGCTTTATTATTACTGTTCGAGTGGCAAAGGTGTGTGTCTGTGGTGTGTGTGTGTGTGTGTGTGTGTGAGTGAGTACTCAGTGTGTGTGTGTGTGTGTGTGTGTGTGAGTGGTACTCAGTGTGTGTGTTGTGTGTGTGTGACAGTGTTGAGGTCATTTCCACTGGCTTCTGGAAAATGTTCATATAATCACATCGACTGCTGCGACAAAAATGTCATCATAAAACACACATTTCTTTATCAAACACCAAATAGTCATGACTGACAGCTGAGACTGACTGCTGATTGGTTGAGCGTGTTCATGGGCGGGACCTCGATACCACGGCTGTGTCTCAGTTTGATGACCTGCGGCGTCACAGCGGCGCAGCTCCACTGTCCTAATTCCCCCCCGAGCAACGGAGGCTCCACAGGGGGGATCCTCCCCGGCCCAACATATCCCATGATCCATTGCACTTCTGTCCGTCCTGTTTTTCAAAGACGAAAACGTCAGAGGAATTTATCTTTAAGAAGACCAGAGCGTCTCAGTCGGGTTCAGAGGACCCGGGTAGACCGGGTCCTCTGAAGGATGCGACCCCTGGAGACACCGCTCTCGATCAGATTCTGACTCGAATGACGTTCACCACAAGATGGCAGCGTTCGTATCGAGATATTTTGGCTTTGTTTCTGGAGGATGTGGGGACGTGTTATTGTTATTGTTATTGTTATTGTTTGTTCTGGGTTTTATTTCTTTAGTTTAATCAACGTAACGTCACTTGATTAAACGAACGCAGCTGACATCACTGTTTCTGCAGCTCTGCAGGTTTGAATCAGAATCATATTGTCACCTAAGTCGTGAAACAACAGCTAGCAGCTAAAAAAACATCTTAGAGAAAATCTTATTTAACGTCTACTTTGATTATTTTTTAGTTTAGTTCATGTCCCTTCTGCTAACATGGAGTTCCATTGAACTGGCCTCAGATCTGTCCGTCACACTCTCAGGGGCCTGAAAGGACAGTGTGAGGAAAGTTGGGCTGAATCTCTGAAAACGTTATTGAACATTTATAAAAAATAAAGTAATTTCAGACAAAACCTGTTTTCACACGCACACGCACACACACACACACACACACACACGCACACACACACACACACACGCACACCACACACACACACACACACACACACACACACAGACACACTTTATCTTGTTAATCAGTTCATTTGTGCTATTTGAAGTGTTAAGTGTTTCATGTTGTGAGCAGTCACACAGGTTTGTCGTGTGAACAGGTGTCGAGGTGACCTGCTGTTCCTTCTATTCCTCGACGCAAAAACAAGCTGCAAATAAACACTGTCATCGACAACCTGTAAACAACCTGTGTGGTGTGTGTGTGTGTGTGTGTGTGTGTGTGTGTGTGTGTGTGTGTGTGTGTGTGTGTGTGTGTGTGTGTGTGTGTGTGTGTGTGTGTGTCTCACTGTGGGGATATAAAGTGATTTTCACCTGAAATGAGACGATTAGTGAATCTGAACAAAGATAATGGACATGTCACACTGTGTGTGTGTGTCTGTGTGTGTGTGTGTGTGTGTCTGTGTGCGTCAACGGGAGGGGATCATTTGATTGTTGTCGTTAATCCCTTCAATCGTTAATCCTGCTCCGAGCAGATCTTCAATCTGGATCCGTTTGGAGTCTGATCCCATTTTACTCAGTTCCAGTCACATTCTGACCCACTGCACCATCGCCCTGATCCAGTCCTGGGTTCTGAACCAGTTAACTCTTAACTCTGGTGGCAACACGCTCTCTACATGGCTCTGGCAGCACGTAATGTTAGCTCGCTGTTAGCTGGTAGCTCCATCAGACTCCAGTGGACTCAACAGAGGAGGAACACGACACACAGGACTCATGTGAGAGGGAGGCGCCATGTTGGACCGTGACCGTGACCACATGGACAGTGGACACGTCCCTGCTCCCGGCGGCGAGGAGACGATCAACCGGAGTATTTTACTGTATTAAGGACTGAAATTATTGTGTGGGCTCTTATTTATCATGTGATTTTTATATGTACATTTCTTAAGGGTTTTGTACTCATTTATTTTATTTATGTTAAGTAAATTTCAACTTCCAATTTGCTTTAATAAACAAAAGCGGTTTTGTCGTTCTGTGCTTGTTCTTTGAAGTTCTGTCACCTTTACCATTTTAAAAGTTTGATTTAGCACCAGTATCAAACCCAGATCCAGTCCCGGGCCTGTCCCAATTAACTCCAGATTCCATCCAACTCCAATCTCACTCTGGTTCCAATCCAGTCATGATCTCTTTACAATTAAATTCATATCAAACGGAGTCATGATCTCATTCCTGCCCCAGTTTCATCCAGATCTGGACCCGTTTCGTCCCCATGTCGATCCTGATCCATTTCCAATAACAGTTCAATCTCCTCCTGCTCCTGTCCTCTCAATTCAGTCCAGATCCCACCAGATCCCACCAGATCCCACCAGATCCCAAACCCCCACAGGAGATGTTGAAGCTGAATCGAAGCTCAGCTGAAGTGTAACATGAAAATAAACGATTCGGGAAGTTGGATTAGGGATCGAGGGAGAAACCACGTTCACAACAGGGACAAGGAAACAAACACATTCACAAAGTCCTGACGGATTCTGTCTGTGTGAGAAAGAGGCTCTGACACTGTGTGTGAGTGTGTGAGTGTGTGTGTGTGTGTGTGTGTGTGTGTGTGTGTGTGTGTGTGTGTGTGTGTGTGTGTGTGTGTGTGTGTGTGTCCGATAAGATTAACTAACGAGCGCTTAGCAACAGCTTTTCAGTTCAACCCTAACCTATGGAAACAGAATCCAGTCCAGCTGAAACACACTGTGCTCCATCAGAGAAGGTGTCCGTCCTGCAGCTGCACCTCCAGCCTCCATCACAAGCTGCTCTCAGACCAGCTCCTCAAGGTCTCCTGAATGTGAGAGCACACGTTTCTCCAGGTGAGAACTCTGGAAGATGTCTGATTGAGGCCGTGTGAGAAACCTGCTTCTCTGCAGGAAGTCTCCAATACACGATATCTCAAGAATGCTTTGAGGGATTTTTTTATGGACATAAAGATGAACTGATATGTTTTGGTGTCTGGGGGGGGGGGTCAAAGGTCAAGATCATGTGACCTTTTATTCCTGTGAATGTGACTCATCAGAACCGCCCATAGCTGCAGCCCCTGAGAGCACGCAGGCGCTTTGTGAGGCCAATGCTCGAAAAGTACACACACAACACACACTCACAACACACACTCACAACACACACTCACAACACACACAACACACACTCACAACACACACTCACAACACGCACTCACAACACACACTCACAACACACACAAACCTGCACAGGAGCTGCAGCCACACGAGAGGTCAGCAGATAACCAACACTGAAGTTGTGTTACTGGGCGACACTGTGTGTTACTCTAGACATCATGGCCTGTGGCTGTGTTCATTATCCATACATGTTATTGAATATTCCTCTCTGACTAACACACATAGTGTCCGTGTCCCGTCATGATGGAAACTGAGAGAAGCAGAGTTCAGCAGGTTAAATGCACGTGTTTTACAACCTGGAGGCCTCACGCCCACGTTCTGGTCCTGATTGGTTCCTATCAGTCACATGACTGGACGGCCCGCGCTGAATACACCTCCTGTCAGTAACCAGTCTGTGTGAATGGTCACGTGACATGTGTTTCCAGGTGTGTTAGTGTGGACGGACATTAAATCTGATACTGAACTAAAACACTCATGGCCCCTTCCTAGACTCCTGGCAGGAGACACAAGCGCCCCATGGCCCAGCATCTGTCCTGGACGAGGAGTTCTGCTCCGTAGCTCTGGGCCTCAGGCGTACGGAAGAAATCCGTCCAACACAAGCGTCTCCACACAAACACAAACTGGGACACTTTGGGACACTGGGACAAAAAGCCCAAAGTTGATGGGTTTCAGATTCTCTCATTTCAAACAGAGCCAAAGCTGCTCAAACCTGATTGGACAAACCAGAGGGTTTGTCCCCCCCCCCCCCCCCCCTCCTCCCCTGCTGACTCTGTTCATACAGATTCATAATATATATAAAACAAGTGGTCATATGTTGTTTAGGATTCAATAAAGAGCAAAGTAATTCAACTCCACGTTGGGACAATACATCTCATATCTGAGGGTTTGATAAGAACCAAATCCTGCATCTTCCTCTACAGCCTCATCTTCATGTTTATTCTTATTCCACCAGTTGGTTATAATAACTTTGTCCAGAGTTACAGGTCGAGTCTCTGTTACCTTCTGGTCCACGATGGAGCACGCCACCTCCCGGACCTGACTGAGGCTGAGGTCTGCGGCGTCCAGCAGCACCGGCTCCCGGCTCAGACCGATCTGGATGTGGAAGGAGATCACACCTTCTCCTCCTTCTCCTCCTCCTCCTCCGCCGCCTCCTCCTCCGCCGCCTCCTCCCCCGGTGCCGCTGGTGTTGGTCCCCCCTGGGAACGGGAGCGGGCTGGGCGCACGGATCAGCGGAGGCGCACTCATAAGAACCTTTTCCCCGGTGGTTTGCAACTCTGCCAGGAAACAATTAGGAGTCACGACGAGGCGAAATGACCGCGCTGCTAATTGAAACGGAGATCTAGCCGAGGAGATCCAGGAGGTGCGAGCCGCGGGGAGCTGCAGGAGGCTCGGACGCACGGAACGCGCAAAAACAAGAGTTTCCTAAAGAAGCGACGAGTTCTGAAGTACGTGGAAAACTAAGAGGAGACACAGAGGTCCCTCTTCCTCTCGCTTCTCTCTTAGCCCCGCTCCCTTCTTCCCTCACTTTACCAGACTACTGCTGGACAATTATTACCGGCGAGATGTGACGTCAACTAGTTGTCTGGAATCATGAGGTGGGGTGGGGGGGGGGGGGTTGGGGTGGGGGGGTGTTGGTTGGGGGGGGGGGGTGGGGGGGTGGGGGGTTGGGGGGTGGGTGGGTGGGGGGTGGGGGGTGTGGGGGGGTTTTTTTTTTTGTTTTTTTGTTTTTTTTTTTTTTGTGTATTTTTTTGTTTTTGTTTGTTTTTTTTTTTTTCTACTTCTTTCTTCTCTTTCTCTTTTCTTTCCTGCCTTTCTTTTTCTTCTCTGTCTCTTCTCGTCTCTTCTCTTTCTCTTCTCCGTCTCTTCTCTCTCTTTCTCTTCTTCTTCATCTTCTCTTCCTACTTCTCTTTCTCTTCTCTTCTCGTCTTTTTTCTTCTCTTTCTCTTTCCTCTTCTCGCTCTCTCTCTCTCTCTCTCTCCCATCTTCTTCTGCTTTTTGTTTTTTCATTTCTCTCTCTCGCTCCTCTCTACCTCGGAGCCCAGTCAAAGAGTCCATTCATGAGACTCACTGGACCAATCCTAACCTTACTGCCTGGCACATGATTCCCTAGAACCTTGTCGGTTCAAATAATTTTCGGTTCTTATAGGGGGGAGAGGGTGTGGCAGTGAAGGTTGATGGCGGGTGATTCGTCTTCTCTCTTCTCTTCTTTTTCTTTGCTCTTTCTTCTTTCTTCTCCTCGTTCGTCTTTCTACTTGCTCGTCCCTCTTCCGTCTCTCGCTCTCTCTCGCTCGCTCTCTAGAGAGAGAAGATAGAGAGAGATCGTCTAGCGAGATCGAAACGCACGAGACCCTGCTGCTACCATCCCTGGACCTACTAACTTACTGTCCACTTCCTGTAAACCTGTGACAGGAGACAATGACTTCAAGAGCTGGCTGGGGGGAGGGGAGGAGAGGGGGGTATGGGGTGGGGGAGTAGGTTGAGGAGAGGGGGGGATACGGAGGTATAATATGAAGGAGAGAAGATTATAGAGGAGAGTCAAGATGAGAGAGATGGAGAGCAAGATTAGGGATATGTGAAGATTGGGGTTTGGTAAGAGGAGGGCAGGAAACTTGTTTAGTATAGGAGATGGATTAGAGCAACGGATTTATAGGAATAGAAAATTAGGAAAGGGACGAGAATGAAGAGTAGAGGAGAGAATCGAGTAGATTTCCTTCTCTTCTGCTTCTCTTCTTCTCTTCTTCGCTTCGTATCCTTCTCTCTCTCGCTCTTCTCTGCTTCTCCTGCTTTCTCTTCTCCTCTCTATCCTCTTCTCTCTGCCTCTCTTTCTACTTCTTCTTCGCTTCTTCGCTCTTCCTTCTCTCTTCTTTCTCTTCGTCTCCTTCCGTTCTCTTCTCTCTTCTTTGCTTTCGGTTACTTTCTTCAATTTATTTTTTTTTTGCGATCCAGGTCCCTCTTCTCTCCCTATTTCTTATTCTCTTGGCGAGCATAATCGAAGTCCATGCCTAGAGTGATGTAGAAGCAGCTGATAGGGTGAAGAGGCCTATATCTAAGGCAGATAGGATCCGAAGAATTAGCGGGTGACTAATTGCTCCCATTTCCTCTCCTTTCCTTCCTTTCTCTCCTTCCTGTCGCTCTTTCTCTCTTCTTCATTTTCATTACACTCAAGTCCTGAGTACAAGTTCCCCCATTTTCTCCTCCAAACAATCACTGTTTCGTGTTTTGTTTGTGATGTTTCACATTATGTTCTCCCCGTCCTGTTTCTTCTTCAACATTGCCCCCTCTCCCTCTGCTTCTCTATTCCCCCCTCGTCTTCTCTCTTCTTTTTTGCGCCACCTCCTGGCGGCCACCACTTTGGCCTCGTTAACCCCCTGGCTCGCCTTTCTTGTGAAACTATATGAACCTGCACCGTGGCTCCTCTTTTGCCTTGCTTTTTTTCCCGCCACGTTCTCCACACAACTTCTACTACCCCCACACCACATCATCGTCTTTGGCGGCGCAGTCCACTGCGACTCCGACATTCCGTCTTCCCTTGGACGTTTCCCCGCCGTTCGTTGATTTGTACATGTTATTACGTCTCTCGCCTCTTCCTGGCTTGCCTTTTACCCTCGCGCTTTATCACTCCACAAACCTCGTCTCACTTATTCGAACTTCCTCCGCCTCTGTTTTTTTTCGTTGCTTCTCTCCGTGCTTACTTTTTTTGCCTCCACAATGGTGCTCCCGACCCTCGTACACCCTTACTCCTTTTAATCCCTTCGTCCTTCAACTCTCCCGTTTTTTCTGCTCGACCCATGCTTGGCGCGCCGCTGCTCGTCGGGGCCCGGGCGCGGCTCGACACGGGGGCGTGTTGTCCTGGTCTTCGCGCCGCCTATGGGGCGGGCTGCGGGCGATTCTCTGTGTCTTCCCTCGGTCTCAGCCGTAAGCGCTAACGTGGTCCGCTCCCTGCTTTCCTCTTCATCCTGATATGTTTGTTTCCTTCCAGCGTTCACTTCCGTCCTTGTTTTCGAAACCCTCGTCCACATCTTCCACCTTCTCCTCTCGGGGAAGCTTCCACACATTGTCCTGCTGTTTTCATTTCATTCATGTTTTTTCACTTATTGAGCTCCCTCCGTCTTCCTTCTACCTTTTTCGATTCTGAACCCTGGTAGTCACTGTCTCCTGCCCTGCCTCATTTGTCTTATCCTTGTCTGTGACTCAGTTTGTCGGCCTGCCTATGGCTCAACCTCACTAACCCTTCCTGAAGAGGGGTAACGTTTGCTGGGTTCTGCTAGGAACGCACACTTAAAATCCCATCAGCCTACACACTACTATCATAACGCATCATCTCTTGCCTCCTTCCTCCCTCTCCTTGTGCATAAACGACACACTCCACACACCACAACACAACCCACTACCCGTAGAACCACAGCCGCCACACACTATTAATTTACTGTCTTACGCTTTCTGGATCATGCGCCTTCCCTAACTCTTCATTCATCCTTGGATATGTGACAGACAAACAGAAAACAACAAACAGCTACAAATAACTAATTACTGTTATTGTTGTTATTGTTAATAACTCAGTGAAGAATGTCATTAACCGTGTGTGTGTGTGTGTGTGTGTGTGTGTGTGTGTGTGTGTGTGTGTGTGTGTGTGTGTGTGTGTGTACTGTGTATCCAGGGTTGGGCAGTAACAGATTACATCTAATCAGGATTGTGTAATTAGATTACAGCCCAGGTTAGATTTTCTGTATCATATATAATTCATGATGAACTGATCAGAGGTCAAAGGTCGGCTCTGGTTGGTGGAGACAAACGTTTTCTGAATCCGGCCTCAGCACGATTAGAGAAATCAGAAAACCTTCTGGATTATAATCCAGGTGCTGATTCCGTCATGAGGAAGATTAACCTGGAGGAAGTGAAGAGGATTAGATGTTCCCCCAGGCAGAGAGGAGGTGATACTCGGAAATAATCCAATCACAAGAGCGACTTTATCTTTCAGTTACACACACACACATTTCCAACAATCTCCCACAAAGATAAAATCCAAATCAGCCGATCCGTCGTCTTGTTTTTCTCTCAGCATTCGGCTGCAGTGATTCACCCGAGTTCAGCTCCCCGTGGATCCACCCGGGCTGAGAATGTGGAGTAATTGTCCTTATTTATAGTTTTGTGCGTTCAAACCGTCCGATGGCGATGAGTCAGAGCAGACGGTGCTTTGGCAGCTCTTCATGACGGGAGGACTTTGTTTGTGAGCAGCAGCGGGGGAGTCAGAATCATAGACTGTAAATAAAGATGGACGACAGGTCTTCCTCCCACGATCCAGATATGAAGCCAAAATATCTGGGATACGAACTCTGCCATCTCGTGGTGATGACGTCATTAGCATCCAGGGTCCGTGGAGCCCCGGTATCAACAACCGACCAATCGGGAGTGAGTCTCAGCTGTCAAGTGTTACATCATCAAATAACCAATTAAAACCAAACTGATCAGAAGCATGAATCTACCTAGATTTACTGGTTTGGTTCACGTCCCATCTGCTAACATGGAGGAGGCAAAGTTTATGACCCCAGCCACAAGGGGGCAGTCCAGATGCTTTTTGGAGCTGTCAGGGTTAATCACGTGGTTTCATCACTGTCAAGCCTCGTGGTCTCTCGAGGGGCAGTCAGCGGGGGGGGGGGGTGGGGGGGGGGGGGGGGTGGGGGGGGGGGGGGTGTGGCCCCACAGATGGACGGAGAAGCTTCAGCCTGTGTCAGAGCTGTGAATGTCTCAGCCTGGTTCACACATCACATATGGACCTGGAGCTTTCACACTGTTGGTCCCTGGCTGCCGGATCCTCTTTTACCAGGGTCACACCAACTGGCTCTCTTGGTCCCGAGTCTTCGGGCCGACGCCTTCAAACAGTATGTGATTGTCTGTGGACTCGTGTTAAGCTGCTTCCTCTGTGGGGTTGGCAGCGTGAAGTTATCGACGAGCAGCTCGAGTGGGAGGATTTCCTGCTGACTCACCTGGAATCAGAGTGTCGCTGGGTTCAGATCCAGACTGAATCCACCAGGTTAACAGGGGAGTGTTCGCCAGGTGGTCGACCTTTCACCCTCTGCGTTCCACGAGGCTTCAAGCTGGGGTTTTCTAAATGATTCACTTTCTATGAGTGAAGGAGTAGATGAACATCAACCCTTTCACTCGTCATGTCCTCCACGTTGGGTTTGGGTTTTCAAACTAAAACGAGACGAGCAGCGTTCACAAAGTTCGTTAATGTGGACGTCTGGCGTACACGTAGCCGTTTATTTGTTTCAAACTAAAATGTAGTAGCATGGATGTAGCCATCGTTTGTCGACTCCAAGTCTGGAAAGTGAAGCCAATGTGGAAGTGAACTGAAACCTGTCTTCTGTGTACTGACCAGCAGGGGGCGACTCCTCTGGTAGTTCCTATAGAAGTCTATAGAAAGTGACTTCTCCTTTATAACGTCAGTAACATTCAGGAGTTTGTCTCAGTCTCTAGTTTCAAGTCTTCTTCAAACAGCTGATGTTCATTTAGTGAATTATGATCATTTAGAGTCAAACAGACCATAAAGCACCTGATGTGTTGGGGGGGGGGGGATACCACAGTGTGATTGACAGGTAGTACCGTCCAATGGGTGCAGGTGTAGGTGGGTGTGTCCTCCAGCTCTCAGTCAGGCCCCACCCACCACTCCAAGTATGGTTACTCCTGTTTTAAAAAACCAAGATGGCGCCTGCATCAAACCGTCGGAGCGCTGGTTGCTCTGGTCGCCGCTTCGCCATGAGCACTGGACTCGTTTTTATTTGAGTAACAGAAAACAATCCAATAATGAAAATATTTTCAAGAACATAACATGACATCATGTCATACAATGTGTTGAACAAATGTAGAATCACCACATCACGCTTGTTAAGACCAGTCGCACTTCACGTACTGTCCAGACTCATGTTGTACTTGTAGTTAAGACTCTGACGGAAGTTAATTAAAGTGTATTTTAAGTGTTTGAATTTCTGAATCAAGACAATTATTAATTAATGACATTTCTGCCAAATTCGAAGAGATTTCCTCTCAGCGTTCACGAGTGGAACAGACGGGACCTGTAACCTGGAAACACGACGCCACACGTCGAAATGTCAAACACTCCTTAAAGACACGACGTAAAACAAGGTTGAACAACCTGCTAAATAAATCACGTCATTAAAAAAATCTGTGATAGTGACTCGTCTTTGTCCTCCAGCACGGCCTCACTCTGTAAATCACACACAGCTCTGTCGCTTCACACACCGTTGTGCTAACACTGTTCATTGACACACACACCACACACACACACACACACACACACACACACACACACACACTCTGACAGATTTGACACCCACCACCCGTCGTTACATGTTTACAGCCCTTCCTCCCTCCATGGGTGCTATTCCCGTCACCGTGGGGTGTGCGAGATACGGCAAAGTGCTAAAAAGCTGCCGTCTCTTCCCAGTAAACTTGGTGTCGTTGTTGTATGTTGTTGTGCAAATGTTTTGAGAGGAAGTTTGCCGACGGCGGCGCTTGGTGAGGTACAACAGTAGTCAGAGGGGCAGCGGTGGGAGGAGCTGGAGCGCACCGCGGGGACGCTGGAAACGTGTCAGTCTGCAGGTCACAGGTCGCGCCTCCCGCTTCTTTCACTTTGTCTTAATTGCTTTCACATTTCTCCGAAGACGTACCTCGCTCCCACGAAACGTTAAAAACACAGACACAAAACATTGGTGAGGCGCCGAGTTGGTTTTCACACTGACGCTAAAATATCATTTGTTCATCAAATCAAGAGCCGACGCCAAATTAATCATTCTTCACCTTCAAGGCTCCGACTGCGGGAAAAGAATGAAATCTACACTCAACACCTTCCTCGGTGGTCCTGTAGGTGGGCGTGTCACGCCTCCATATATGGCTTCTTCTGATCACTTCGCTCCTGAAGTACAGGTTCTCTTGTGGTTCCAAGAGTCTGTCAGAACCTTCAGCTCCCAGGCTCCTCCGTGCGGAACCAGCTCCCACTCTGGGTTCTCGGGTCAGACACCATCTCTACATTTAAACCCTGAAACGTTCCTGTTTGATGAAGTGTCGCCAAAGTGCTGCTCGTTGTGGGAACTGTTGGTTTCTGTCCAAAAAAAAAAAGCTCGACCTTCTATGGAAAGAGTCTTGAGATAATGTATAATGTGATTTATTGAATTGAATTCTGGTTTCAAACTAGAGGCTTGGTGTGTGTGTGTGTGTGTGTGTGTGTGTGTGTGTGTGTGTGTGTGTGTGTGTGTGAAAGAGAAACTTGTTTGTGTGTAAATGAACTGCCACCTAATAAACATGTGTTCTGTTTCCAGTTTGTATGAAGTGACAGCGCCCTCCTCGGCCGACAGCTGAAACTGCATGTTGTGTAGTTGGTGTTTGTGAAGCAGCAGCAGCAGGTTGTTTCTGGACATGTTGTGTAGTTGGTGTTTGTGAAGCAGCAGCAGGTTGTTTCTGGACATGTTGTGTAGTTGGTGTTAGTGAAGCAGCAGCAGCAGGTTGTTTCTGGACATGTTGTGTAGTTGGTGTTGTTTGTTGAAGCAGCAGCAGCAGGTTGTTCTGGACATGTTGTGTAGTTGGTGTTTGTGAAGCAGCAGCAGCAGGTTGTTTCTGGACATGTTGTGTAGTTGGTGTTTGTGAAGCAGCAGCAGGTTGTTTCTGGACATGTTGTGTAGTTGGTGTTTGTGAAGCAGCAGCAGGTTGTTTCTGGACATGTTGTGTAGTTGGTGTTAGTGAAGCAGCAGCAGCAGGTTGTTTCTGGACATGTTGTGTAGTTGGTGTTTGTGAAGCAGCAGCAGCAGGTTGTTTCTGGACATGTTGTGTAGTTGGTGTTTGTGAAGCAGCAGCAGCAGGTTGTTTCGGCAGTGGTGTTGGTGTTGTGAGCAGCAGAGGTGTTTGGAGTTGTGTGTGGTGTTTGTGAAGCAGCAGCAGCAGGTTGTTTCTGGACATGTTGTGTAGTTGGTGTTTGTGAGCAGCAGCAGCAGGTTGTTTGGACATGTTGTGTAGTTGGTGTTTGTGGAGCAGCAGCAGCAGGTTGTTTCTGGACATGTTGTGTAGTTGGTGTTTGTGTAGCAGCAGCAGCAGGTTGTTTCTGGACATGTTGTGTAGTTGGTGTTTGTGAAGCAGCAGCAGCAGGTTGTTTCTGGACATGTTGTGTAGTTGGTGTTGTGAAGCAGCAGCAGCAGGTTGTTTCTGGACATGTTGTGTAGTTGGTGTTTGTGGAGCAGCAGCAGCAGGTTGTTTCTGGACATGTTGTGTAGTTGGTGTTTGTGCAGCAGCAGCAGCAGGTTGTTTCTGGACATGTTGTGTAGTTGGTGTTTGTGCAGCAGCAGCAGCAGGTTGTCGGGTCCGACTCGTTCAAACAGGAACATGTGGGAACATCTAGACGAGGGGCGGAGCCTGTAGAGCAGCAGGGGCGGAGCCTGTAGAGCAGCAGGGGCGGAGCCTGTGGAGCAGCAGGAGGCCGGACATGACGTATAAACTCTGCTGTGGAAAGATCAGTGTTGTTGTTTACAGCTCGTCCACACCGGCGTCGGCCCTCAGCACCAGAAGATCTGGAACCTCCTCGTGTTTCCAAGTGGACGTCTTCGTCTTCTACGTGTACGGCTCCTCTTCTTCATCCTGAGATGTTTGTGTTCTTCCAGTTTCACGTCCGTCACGTGTTAGAAACCTCGTCCACACGTCCACTCGCTCTCTGGGAAGCTTCCACACATCGTCCTGGGAGGCTGCAGGAGAAGATCCAGAACATGTCCAGAGACACTGACTCAGACATTAGTTCTCACATACAGAACCTGCAGAACCTGCAGAACCTGCAGAACATGTGAGGAACATGTGAGGAACCAAACCAAACTTGAATGATAAAACCATTTTGAAACCATATGTCAAAACATCGTCACATTTCAAAACATCGCTCATCATCTCTATATAAAGTAGTTATGGTGTTTATATACATTTTATGGGTTAAACCAAAAATGTAGCTAATTATACAAAACCTTTTTAGATTGTCAAAATAAAAATGAAAATATTGTGACAAAAATACATTGACAGGTTGATTTCACATCATATTATTGTTATTAGAAATAAAGCTGTAATGACAGGATTCATTCAAATGACTTAATGTGTAAATAAAAGATTAAACATTTATATTTCATTAACGTGACACACATGCAGACAACAAGAGGGAAAACTTAATAAAACTTAATTAAACCTTTTTTTGAGCCAGAAATCATTTAGTCAACGTTGTCAGTCGCTAATTTTTTTTCTTTTGAAATCGTTTCAGTTCAGCCCTGCGATTGGTCCTCGCCTGTTATTTTTAAAGTATATTAACGAGCTGGTAACAAAAGGCCTCCTCAGGAGAAACAGCCCTTTTCTCACCACATATGTTCCACTGCAACACTTTGGAATAAATTACCAAACAGTCTTTATTTAATCATCCCGGCGGCTGTCGCCTCTCTGAGCCGGCGGCCACAGAATCCCGTCTCCAAACCTCCGCTGCAAAAGGTGACGGGATCCAGGAACATCTGGGGGAAGGTTCTTCTTCCACTTCTTCATCAACGTGTTGTGGCAAAGCATTGGGGTGAGGATGGCGAAGGGATGTGATGCCTTGTTTTTATATATATATTACCAATCTGAAATTTGTATTTATTCACATTGGGTCTCATGTGAGTCAGACTTCTCCACTGGGAACGAGCGGAGGGAACACACCTCTGGAAATCCTAATCTGAAGTGAAGCACTTTATCATCAGGCTGCGTTTACGTGATCAGATACAGAAGAGTTCTTACATCAACACAATACAATGTTTATTTTGATTCACAGAATTCCACCCGTTCAGAGAAACTAACACACACACGTCGGATTGGAAAATAATCTGCTCCAATAATGTAACGTGTCCCTCGTCTGTTGTGTAGTTGTTGTTTAATCCAGTCGACAATCAGACCGACAAACAGCTTTCAAAACCATGAAGGTCAAAATGAAAGTGTGGGGCACTGATCTGCAGTAACACCAGAATAGATCATTTATAGAATTTATGATTATATGACACTGAGCCGGTCCATTCTGCTTCATAAACACGTTTGATTGTGAATCTTTGGAATCAGGACTTTGAGCTGAATCACGTTTCCACAAAGATTAGACTTTGTGTTGAAGATTTTCGAAGCTGGAGAATCTTCCGTTTCCTTCACTTGCTTGTTTTCAGTTTGTCACCTTTTGCAGCAGCACCTCCACCTCGTCGTTCATCAACATATGTCAAAGGAAATGAAACATGAAAGCTGACAGCTCCGGCACCGCAGCGCGGCTGCAGGCGGCGGCGCTCGTCAATATTTACATAAAACCCACCGGGGAGACAGCTAGCATGAAGGAGCGGGCGTCATTGTCACCCTGATACTCACAATGATGTGTGTGTGTCTGCCCTCGGGGTTGGAAATTGTGTTTGTCTGTAATTCAGAAACTTCTGGACTCACTATGGAAAAAAATAAATCTAGGTTCTCAGCCTTAAATCAGATACATAAAATGAACAAGATATTAGGAACACCTCAAAGTAAAACCCAGATTTACAAATTACAGCCTCCAACATGGCCGTCAAAATAAAAATATTATCATTATTACTCAAACAGTGACGTGGAAATGAAATAGTTATTATGAAATGATTGAATTAACGATTGAACTATTCATGGGTTAAGAACGAGCACTACAGGAAATATAGTTTGCATATTAGTCTCTCTGGTCCACACCACTGGTCAGACTCACAGGAACAGCACAGCAGGAGGTCGGAGGTCATTTCTGATAAGGATCTAAAATGCTTGTGAGCGTTTGACGCTGCTGTCGTTGAAGAACCTCTGATGCTGAGACGTGAGAAACCAAACACCGATAAAATATCTTAGTTTATTGTAAATTATTGATTTCAAAACTTCTGACGAGGTTCGTTTCTGATGTTGAGTTCAGTCTCTGAGCCGACGCCTTGTTGTCGTTCTCAAACTGAACGTTAACTCTACGGTTGAACCTCGTTTCTGACCCAACGACTTTTCCGTCTCACGTTCATATCAAGACAAAAAATAAATGTTCGATAATTTCTCAGGGAATAATTCGTAATAATAAAAAAAGTGGATCTAATGTAATTTCACAAGGAAGCTGTTTGTTATAATGATGAATAATAAAAACTACACTTACACAATGTAAACACATCAATATTAACACAACACAGCAGCATCCTGCTGTCAGAGCCTCACGTGAAGCCCGAGGCCTCTGAACACTGTACAATCTTCATATAGACGTAACTGTATGATTCATTTAGACGTATGGACTGAAGATCCCGCTGTGCCCCCCCCCCCCCCCCCCCGCTGTGAAGCATTTATCATTTACAAACAATCACACATTTTATATCAATGCACAAAAGCCTGAGGCTCAGACAGGATGGAGACAAACAGGGTTAGGGTTGAAATGTGAGTCTCTTCACTCACTGAGGTGGAAACATCTGAACCAACCCGAGTCGGGGGGGTTTACACCGGAGAGTCCAATGTTCATCTGAAAACCAAGTGAGCTCAGAAGCCAATCAGGGTCACATGTCAGACTTCACGTACCCACACACACACACACACACAGAGAGAGACACACACACACACATTCACACGCAGCCAATTAAAGTTGTTTTTGTATGTTTGTGTGAGAGAGATTGTGTGTGTGTGAGTGTGGTGTGTGTGTGTGTGTGTGTGTGTGTGGTGTGTGTGGTGTGTGTGCGCACAGAACACCCGTCAGGGATGAAGCAGGTACAGAAACAGAGGGAAGTGCCCCTTGGTAACATGCAGAGACGTTACCATGGTTACCAGACGGTCCTGCTTGAAGGTCGGGTGAAGTGGTTTCCCTCATCCGTATCCTCTGATACACCTCGTTGTCATGGTTACAATAATCATTTTCATGAAACAAACCGCTGTCTCCGGTGTCGACCCAACACAGCGGCGTCGCGATGCTGTCGGATTTCCAAGGCTTTCAGACGTGATGGAGCTAACGAGCTAGCTGCTGAATGTGCGTGGCCACGCTTCAGTGGAGGCAGCAGGTGGAAATGCAGCGGCCATGGTGGGAGGAGCCTGTGAAGACCAGACCGTCTCCTTTGTGGTCTGAGTAGACCGAGCAGATCGAGTTGTCTGTGGGACGCTAACCATAGATCCTGCTTTGCCGTACAGGCTCCCACTCGGTCTAAAGGTTCTGTTTCTGATTCCCCACCTCACTCATGTCTACTTGTGAGTTGGTCCATGTGCCATCTGCTAACACTGCAGCCAGCCACCAGGGGGCGATCCGGATGATTTGGCTTCACTTCTAGGAGCTATCACGTCTCATGTTGTTTTCACTATTTATATTATATTATAAAGTAAACAGTGAGTCATCCTCAAACTCTTCTACGATATTCTGTCACTTCTTATAGTTTGTATTCATCCTCCCTGGTTCATCTGCACTGGAGAGTTTATCAGTGTCAACAAATGAAACTGAAATGTCTTTATTTATAAATTACTGATCTGATGTTTTGTGTGTGTGTGTGTGTGTGTGTGTGTGTGTGTGTGTGTGTGTGTGTGTGTGTGTGTTTGCTTTTATTTCAATGGTTTATGTGCATGTTTCAATTTGTGAGCATGTGCTTTGTGATTGTTTACTTGACCTGCTACACACACATGTTGTTTGTCTGTGTACACATATTACAGCATGTTTGCATGAGATTCTGCATGTTGTCGTTCTTGCCAGCGTCTTTGTGTTTGCACGCTGATTATCCACCTCTGTGCCCACAAAGCCCATGTTGTGTGTGCGTGTGTGTGTTGTGTGTGTGTGTGTGTGTGGTGTGTGTGTGTGTGTGTGTGTGTGTGTGCATGTGCGCATGAGGGACTTCAGTCCACGGCCCAACACACACAGTAATAGAGCCCGCTGGGACACAAGCAGGTCTACAGTTGCTAGCTGTAAATTGACCTGTGTGTTAGTGGGTGTGTGTGTGTGTGTGTTGTGTTGATGTGTGTGTGTGTGGGGGGGGGGGGGGGGGGGGGGGGGGGGGGGGGGGGGGGGGGGTGACCACAGAGAGCGATAATAACTGTTATCTTTCCCACAGGCCCTTATCGTTTCGCACACACACACACACACACACACACACACACACACACACCTTTATACACAGCTGCAGTAATAATTAGAGCTTTCAGTCGTCCCCAGGTCGGGGGGGTGTGTTCACTGACGTAATGAGGAAACAGTCAAAGATTCAAACTGTGCTGAGAAGTTTTAAAGCGACCCGACGCTTCGATTCAGTCGGTGCAGGAGCGACGGGACAATCCTGCAAAGATGTGAACGTTGACTTCCTTTGTCTTTAGAAGTGTTTCTACTTTCACCTGTTACTCAAAACAACATGTGGCCCTCTAGTGGCCGCAGACGTCAGTGACTGTAATTAAAGATGGACGTCCAGATGGCTCCTACAAGTGAAGCCAAAGTGCTGCCGGGGGGGAGGGGTGAGGACGCTTTGGCTTCATCTTTGGGAGCCGCCATGTCGTCCACCTCTGGTCCGATCTTGGTGGTTTCTGGAATTTTTTTTAACTTCCATCCTGTGATGATCGATTCTGACCGACGCAGAATCTTTAATCATCCGTTAAATACGCAGGTGTAGGCGATGGCGAGACGTCCTCGACAACAGAGAGAAGGCTGACGTCACCATGTTCCATGTGGAGCTGCCGGTTACTTTCACCTCTGCCACAAGGGGGCGTAACGCCAGTCAACATCCATGACAGGTCCCTCCCACAGCACTGTGACAAATTAGTTCCTGTGCATTATTTAGTGGTTTGGAAAAAAACTATTGATTCTGAGAATGTAACACATGACTTTTATTTTGAAAAGGTTTTCATCCTGCTGCCGGCTGTGGAGTCGTTTTCTGATGTTTACATTTTGATCAACGTTGTTCAGAAAATATAGAGAAATGAAAATTCACCGAGCAACTGAAGAACAGCTTCACCTGAAACTGTGTGTGCGTGTGTGTTTGTGTGTGTGTGTGTGCGTGCGTGCGTGGTGTGTGTGTGTGTCTGTCTGTGTGTGCGTGTGTGCGTGCTTGCATGCGTTTGTGTGTGTGTGTGTGTGTGTGTGTTTAATTGCAGCACCTCTCCTCGGTCCACGTCTGCAGCTTGTTGTTTAATTGGTGCTGGAGGCTCAGCTCGTTAACTCTGCTCTCATCTGCCTCCAAAACAACATCACGCCAATTACTGCTCGCTAGCTCCCCCCCCCCCCCCCCCTCTTTCTCTCTCCTCGTCATATGATATTTTTTCATGTATGTGCTTCACTGTCATGACAGTAACTAAGTATTCAGTGTTTCCAAATCAGCTCAGGTTTGCTTAAAACTTTGTGTGTAAACGTATATAAACTCAACTTAAAACCTGAAACTATCTGAGTGTTGAATCCTACTTAATGACAGATAATGTTATATTTACATCTCAATTTTAAAAAGGTCAGAACTCTGTTTCTGTTTCATAGTTTTTATTATTTTGATCACAATATTAAAATCACATCACTAGGCTGCTGTTGAATAAACACTTTTACAGACAGAATCATTTTGGCTTCATCACATCAAACAGACTAATGTTCAATATGTTGGATTATTTCATATGTGAACAGACTTTATGTGATTAAACATGAATCATGTCTCATGTGTGAGTTTTAATAAAGTTTGTTGAATGTGAACAATGATCAGCTGTTATTGATAAATGTGTTTTTATGTGGATCTTCATCAGTTTGCTCGACTTCATGGATCCACACAAAATCTAAATGATGGAAAACATTTTCCATGAAAGTAAAAAACAAACCAAAGATAAAGATCAGAAAAATGAATCTTTTCAGAAATCGAAGAGAATAAAAACGAGTGAGAAGTAAAAGGAGAAATAAACAAAGCTTTAGAATAACGAGTTTAACTTTTAAATTCAGCAGATTTCTCTTGAAGAAATAAACATGATGAATAAAATCTCTTATCTCTAACTGCTCTGATCCAGCGTCACAGAGACATTCACAGGTAAACAGCTTCAGGTGATCTTCAATGTAAAGACATGGAAACATCTTCTCAGTGAAAGTGTCTGTGAAGGTGTGAATGTGTTGTTAGTATCAGGATCAGAGAACGACAGTTCTCCTCTGTTCCAGTCCAGTTTCACTCTGATCCTCTGGATCTTCTTCACAGAGAGAACAGATGATCCTGATGGTGTCCATGCTGAGTATTTACCTGCATAGAACCATATTCTCCAGTATCCAGACAGTTTGTTTCCCTTCCTCTGGACAGACTCTGCTCTTACACCCAGTTCCCAGTAAGTACTGTCTCCAACCAGGACGTCCCAGCTGTGAGTCCCTGAGTTAAAACCCTCAGATCCCAGGACTGAGGTGTTATCAAACCTCTCTGGATTGTCAGGAAGCTTCTGTTCTCTCCTCTCTCAAACTGGTCAGATCTTCAGACAGGATGAGTCCTGGATAGCAGAGTTTGGGTCCAGAACCACAGGACTGTAGGAGACCACGTCCTTCATCTTGTTCCAGATGTTGAAGCTCAGGTTGCCCAGATGTTTGGCCTCGTCTATCAGAGCTCCTGAGGCCAGCTGTGGATCATCCACCAGGGGGCGCTGCTGGACTCGTTCCACTGCAGCCTTGTAGTTGAGCAGGAACGAGACGTCTTCAGCTCTCAGCTCGTCCTCTGTGGTTCTGATTGTGTCTGAAAGAGCCGTTATGTCTCTGCTCAGAGACTCAATCTTCTCCTTCATCATCCGACTCTTCTGCTCCTCTTCCTCCCTCAGTGCAGTCATCCTGGCCTCCTCTTCCTCCTCCAGAAACTGATGAAGCTTTTTAAACTGCTCCTTGATCTGCGTCTCTGTGAGTCCGGCCTGGACCTTAATGTGTTCTGCTGTTTGTTCAAACTCTACTTTAACACGTTCAAAACACTGTAACTTCTCCTTCAAGGGCTCCAGAGTTTCCTGAAGCTGCTTCTTGTGTTGTTGTGCAGCTTCATCGATGGGTCTGATTCTGTGGCCGGTGTGTTTCTCTGAATCTCTGCAGACGAGACACACTGGCTGCTGATGGTCCAGACAGAAGAGTCTGAGTTTCTCTGAGTGCAGACTGCAGAGAGCATGTGAAGAGCTCTGGTCTCTCTCCTGTAAGAAGGTCTCACACAGGTTCTTCAACACCAGGTTACAAGGTGGTTCTGACCTTGAAGATCTTCTCTTACAAAGTGGACACTCTTTTACTTCTTTGTCTTTCCACCAGCTCTTCACACAGTCTTTACAGAAGCTGTGGCTACATGACAGAATGACAGGATCTCTGAAGACATCATGGCAGACGGCACAGCAGAGATCCTCTTCTGATCTGGAAGCCATTGAGTCTCCAGGTGAAGCTGAAAACAGACAGTCAGTCAGTCACAGCTCCACGAGCTTCACTGAGGTTCACTTCCCCTCTGAGTCGAGGTGTGTTAAACTCACGGTCAGTGTGTGGAGCGTCGGCAGGTTGTAGCTTCACTCTTCTCTCCTGTAGCTGGACTCACTCAGGACGTTTGGTCTGGTCTGGTTTGGTTTGGTTTGGAAGGTGAATGTGATCGTCTGGTTTTCAGCCTGCGTCTCTTCCGGGAGGAACAGATGCTTCCTGGTTTCTCTGGTGAGTCAGGACACGATTGTAAAAAGTAATTCAAGCCTTGGATTTGATAACTGGTCAAAAGTCCTTTGGCAGCAACAAGTTCACACCGACGAGAGACTTGGTGTGAAATAGCTGCTTGAATATGATCGTGATCTGCTGAGTGTTCAAAGTTCAGAGGAAGTTCTGCTAAAGTCAAGATAATTTATGATCAAATATTAACTTCGTCAACAAGAGTTTTGTGTCAGATCCTATTGACAAAGGTAAGGAAGTGCAGGGGGGAGGAGTCTGTGACGTCACATTAAAGAGACAGAAGCAAAGTGCAAACAAATGGACACAATGTTATTGTGTGTGTGCGTGTGTGAGGTTTCAAAATGGCGGCTGGCCACTATGAAGACAAAAGACCCCCTGGAGTGTTGGGATCATGGGAATGAGATCACATGTGTGTGTTGGGGAGAGGAGTGTGTGAGGTGTTGGTGCCGGGTCGGAGGAAGTAGTTAGTTGCATGTAAAGAAAGAGTCTGATTCTATGAAGAGCATCACAAAACTAACATTAGCTTTCAAATAACGTATCACCAAATATCACAACACAAATCCAATTCATAAAACATCACATGAAGAGAATTCAACAGTCCTGTGCATAGGCCTCGTGTAATTAGCCCAGTTATGTTACCAGTTCATGAAAAGGGGGAACGGTCCTTTTTGAGGTGCTGTTTAAAGTCCAGTGAACTGGTCTTACTGGTCGTGGCTCCTGTTGTTGTGCATCTGCTGGTCAGACTTTGTGTCGTGGCCCATTGCTTGTGCTGAAGTTCTTAGGCAGGCTCTCGTGTCCCGGCCCTTTGGAAGGTTTTAGCAGTCTGCTTCAGGCAGGCCTGCTTGGAGGTCCCAAGAGCTGGAGCAGGGAGAGGAACCTCCTCCTCCTGCAGAGGTCAGTAGGAAAGAGGGGGAACTGGGCTTTTATTGTCCTGGTGACCTCATGGGTCGGGGGGCACACAGTGACCACTAGGGGGTGGAAGCTGTGTCCAGGGGCAGGTTCACACCTGGTGTGAAGGTGAAGCACCCTGGGAGACGGAGTTCTGGAAAGTCGTCTTTGTCTCCAGAACAAAGAAGACATGTGGTCTCAGGCTTTGTCTTCACATGTAGGCCCAACTATTGTTCACAACTATTAGGTCCCAACATTTAAATGAGTAATAATTCATGAATAAACGTATATATAGTGTTAGCAGATGTTAACTGGTGTTAGCAGATGTTAGCAGGTGTTAGCAGATGTTAGCTGGTGTTAACTGGTGTTAGCCGGTGTTAGCTGGTGTTAGCAGGTGTGAACAGATGTTAGCAGGTGTTAGCCGATGTTAGCAGGTGTTAGCAGGTGTTAACTGGTGTTAGCCGGTGTTAGCTGGTGTTAACTGGTGTTAGCAGATGTTAGCAGATGTTAGCAGGTGTTAACTGGTGTTAGCTGGTGTTAGCCGGTGTTAGCCGGTGTTAGCCGGTGTTAGCCGGTGTTAGCAGGTGATAGCTGGTGTTAGCAGGTGTTGACATGTGTTAGCTGGTGTTAGCCGATGTTAGCAGGTGTTGGCAGATGTTAGCAGATGTTAACTGGTGTTAGCAGTTGTTAACTGGTGTTAGCAGGTGTTAGCAGATGTTAACTGGTGTTAGCAGGTGTTAGCAGGTGTTAGCTGATGTTAGCTGGTGTTAGCAGATGTTAACAGGTGTTAGCAGATGTTAGCAGATGTTAACTGGTGTTAGCAGTTGTTAACTGGTGTTAGCAGGTGTTAGCAGATGTTAGCAGGTGTTAACTGGTGTTAGCAGATTTTAGCTGGTGTTAGCAGTTGTTAACTGGTGTTAGCAGGTGTTAGCTGGTGTTAGCAGTTGTTAACTGGTGTTAGCAGTTGTTAACTGGTGTTAGCAGGTGTTAGCTGGTGTTAGCTGGTGTTAACTGGTGTTAGCAGGTGTTAACTGGTTTTAGCCGGTGTTAGCTGGTGTTAGCAGATGTTAGCAGGTGTTAGCTGGTGTTAACTGGTGTTAGCAGATTTTAGCTGGTGTTAGCAGTTGTTAACTGGTGTTAGCAGTTGTTAACTGGTGTTAGCAGGTGTTAGCTGGTGTTAGCAGGTGTTAGCTGGTGTTAGCAGGTGTTAGCTGGTGTTTACTGGTGTTAGCCGGTGTTAGCTGGTGTTAGCAGATGTTAGCAGGTGTTAGCCGGTGTTAGCAGGTGTTAGCTGATGTTAGCTGATGTTAACAGGTGTTAGCTGGTGTTAGCAGATGTTAGCTGGTGTTAGCCGATGTTAACAGGTGTTAGCTGGTGTTAGCAGATGTTAGCTGGTGTTGGCAGGTGTTAGCAGATGTTAGAAGGTGTTAACAGATGCTAACAGGTGTTAACAGGTGCTAGCAGGTGTTAGCAGGTGTTAGCCGATGTTAGCAGGTGTTAGCAGCCACCAGCAGATGTTTGAGACATAACTTCAGTTGTGTATCTTAGCGTCTTCAAGTGTTTTGTTCTTGTGATCAATGGTACAAGCCGAACTTGAGGGTACCTGAGGCTGACCCGTGGTGTCGGCGGTAAAAAGCTTCTGTCCACCGCTGTGTTGAGACACGATGTGTGAAACCTGCCTCTGGTGGTGAAGGTCAGAGCGCAATGGTCAGTGTTTGCAGAGTCATTGTTGGAAGGATGAATAATGATGTTGAGAGTGTTGAGATGATGGAAAAGTGAATTTGAGTGACGCCTGTCACGTTGTGTCTGATGAGGAGTGTAATCGTTGATGTCACATGACCCCTGCAGGTGTCGTCCGCACTGAGTCCAGATACGTCAGCCTGTGGCAGAAGATTTTCATCGAGCCCATTGCTCGGCTGCTGTTCCTCGACCCGGAGGCCGGAGCTCAGACCACGCTGCACTGCGCCCTGCAGGAGGGAATCGAACCTCTGAGCGGACGTTACTTCTTCTGCTGCGGCGTACAGGAAGTGTGCGCCCGGGCCAGAGATGACGCGGTGACCCGTAAACTGTGGGAGGTCAGCGAGAGGCTCAGTGGACTCTCCTGATGTTTGGACTGTTGTGGCTCAGTGACCATGAACTGTCCCTGTGTCTGTTCCACTGTGAATACATTCATGACAACGTTCTGTCTGCATCGTTTATTTCCACGACTCTCCTCTCGTGTTTCACTGTCACATGTAACCAAGTACATCTACTTACTTCCTGTACTGTACTGAAGTAGATTCATCTTCAGGTACTTTTCACTTTTACTACATATATCATCAAATATCTGTACTTTCTACTCTAATACATGTTCACATAGTTTTTTTATATATATAAAAATGATTAGTAATTTGACGGGTATTTGTCATCTGATCCAATCAGAGCGAGCAGGTAATACATCAAGCCTACCATTCAAGTAATACATCAAGAAACTTGCGTTGACTCAGCAGATGTTAATCACTCAAGTACTTTTAATTTAATCACCACTCAGTAGTAATTCCAAATTAGTAAGTTTATACATAAAAGTATCAGGTTTCCACATCATCTGTGGTACTGCAGAAGTACATCAGTTGTACACAAGTAAACATCAGTAAGGACACAGGGTACATCAACAACTCAGTAATATCAAGTTAATACATCAGTAGTTACATCGGGCAGCAGAGACCCATTGTTGTTATTTTTATTTCCTTGTTGTTGTTTTTTTTTTTTGAAGTGCTTCTCCTTCGCATGTTTCAGGCAGTGTGTGTGGTGTGTGTGTGTGGGGTGTGTGTTGTGGTGTGTGGGTGTGTGTGTGTGTGTGTGTGTGGTTTGTTGTGTGTTGTAGTCCACCAGGATCAACAGTTCAGTGGAACCTGTTGGACGAGGAGGACCGGTCAGCCAAGACAACCAATACATTTAAATCAGTAAATACCAATAACCACAGGTCCAATACAAACACTACTACTGTATACTGTGTGTACTGTGAAGGAGTATGTCTGTATACTGTGTGTACTGTGAAGGAGTATGTCTGTATACTGTGTGTACTGTGAAGGAGTATGTGTATACTGGACTGTCGCTCGCAGCTGATGGGGCTGATGGCAGCGTCACATCCGGAGCAGGTCCAGAGCTCCAGTGTGTTTCTCTGTGATTACTGGTTATAAACCAGTCTAACTTACCACTGACCTGAAACTGGGGCAGACGACACAAAGTTCAAACTCTGATCTTCAGCAGTTTGTGACAGCAGCATCTACAACTTAAAAAAGGTCAAACTCTGTTTCTGTTTCATAGTTTTTATTATTTTGATCACAATATTAAAATCACATCACTCGGCTGCTTTGAATAAACACTTTTACAGACAGAATCATTTTGGCTTCATCACATCAAACAGACTAATGTTCATACATGTTGGATTATTTCATATGTGAACAGACTTTATGTGATTAAACATGAATCATGTCTCATGTGTGAGTTTTAATAAAGTTTGTTGAATGTGAACAATGATCAGCTGTTATTGATAAATGTGTTTTTATGTGGATCTTCATCAGTTTGCTCGACTTCATGGATCCACACAAAATCTAAATGATGGAAAACATTTTCCATGAAAGTAAAAAACAAACCAAAGATAAAGATCAGAAAATAATGAAATCTTTTTACACACGTGGAAAAGTCGACAGGAGAAATAAAAACGAGTGAGAAGTAAAAGGAGAAATAAACAAAGCTTTAGAATAACGAGTTTAACTTTTAAATTCAGCAGATTTCTCTTGAAGAAATAAACATGATGAATAAAATCTTTATCTCTAACTGCTCTGATCCAGCGTCACAGAGACATTCACAGGTAACAGCTTCAAGGGATCTACAGTGCTAAAGTATGGAAACATCTTCTGAGGGAAAGTGTCTGTGAAGGTGTGAATGTGTTTGTTAGTATCAGGATCAGAGAACGACAGTTCTCCTCTGTTCCAGTCCAGTTTCACTCTGATCCTCTGGATCTTCTGCACAGAGAGAACAGATGATGCTGATGGTGACGATGCTGTGTATTTACCTTCATAGAACCATATTCTCCAGTATCCAGACAGATCGTCTCCCTTCCTCTGGACAGGCTCTGCTTTTACACCCAGTAACCAGTTTGTACTGTCTCCAACCAGGACGTCCCAGATGTGAGTCCCTGAGTTAAAACCCTCAGATCCCAGGACTGAGACGTGTTTATCAAACCTCTCTGGATTTAAAGGAAGATTCTGTTTCTTTCCTTCTCTCAAACTGGTCAGATCTTCAGACAGGACGAGTACTGGATGAGCAGAGTTTGGGTCCAGAACCACAGGACTGTAGGAGACCACGTCCTTCATCTTGTTCCAGATGTTGAAGCTCAGGTTGCCCAGATGTTTGGCCTCGTCTATCAGAGCTCCTGAGGCCAGCTGTGGATCATCCAGCAGGGGGCGCTGCTGGACTCGTTCCACTGCAGCCTTGTAGTTGAGCAGGAACGAGACGTCTTCAGCTCTCAGCTCGTCCTCTGTGGTTCTGATTGTGTCTGAAAGAGCCGTTATGTCTCTGCTCAGAGACTCAATCTTCTCCTTCATCATCCGACTCTTCTGCTCCTCTTCCTCCCTCAGTGCAGCCATCCTGGCCTCCTCTTCCTCCTCCAGAAACTGATGAAGCTTTTTAAACTGCTCCTTGATCTGCGTCTCTGTGAGTCCGGCCTGGACCTTAATGTGTTCTGCTGTTTGTTCAAACTCTACTTTAACACGTTTAAAACACTGTAACTTCTCCTTCAAGGGCTCCAGAGTTTCCTGAAGCTGCTTCTTGTGTTGTGGTGCAGCTTCATCGATGGGTCTGATTCTGTGGCCGGTGTGTTTCTCTGAATCTCTGCAGACGAGACACACTGGCTGCTGATGGTCCAGACAGAAGAGTCTGAGTTTCTCTGAGTGCAGACTGCAGAGAGCATGTGAAGAGCTCTGATCTCTCTCCTGTAAGAAGGTCTCACACAGGTTCTTTAAGTCCAGGTTACAAGGTGGTTCTGACCTTGAAGATCTTCTCTTACAAACTGGACACTCTTTTACTTCTTTGTCTTTCCACCAGCTCTTCAGACAGTCTTTACAGAAGCTGTGGCTACATGACAGAATGACAGGATCTCTGAAGACATCATGGCAGACGGCACAGCAGAGACCCTCTTCTGATCTGGAAGCCATTGAGTCTCCAGGTGAAGCTGAAAACAGACAGTCAGTCAGTCACAGCTCCACGAGCTTCACTGAGGTTCACTTCCCCTCTGAGTCGAGGTGTTAAACTCACGGTCAGTGTGTGGAGCGTCGGCAGGTTGTAGCTTCACTCTTCTCTCCTGTAGCTGGACTCACTCAGGACGTTTGGTCTGGTCTGGTCTGGTTTGGTTTGGAAGGTGAATGTGATCGTCTGGTTTTCAGCCTGCGTCTCTTCCGGGAGGAACAGATGCTTCCTGTTTTCTCTGGTGTCAGGACACGATTGTAAAAAGTACAAGTTGTGACCAGGGGCAGGTTCACACCTGGTGTGAAGGTGAAGCACCCTGGGAGACTGAGTTCTGGAAGCTCGTCTTTGTCTCCAGAACAAAGAAGACATGTGGTCTCAGGCTTTGTCTTCACATGTAGGCCCAACTATTGTTCACAACTATTAGCTCCCAACATTTAAATAAGTAATAATTCATGAATAAACGTATATATAACTCAACTTAAAAACCTGAAACTATCTGAGTGTTAAATCCTACTTAATGACAGATAATGTTATATTTACATCTCAATTTAAAAAAGGTCAAAACTCTGTTTCTGTTTCATACAAACAAACCAAAGAATCTTCTCCTTCATCACCCGACTCTGTGCTCGTTCCACAAACCAAAAGTTCTTCTCCAAAGCCTCTTCAAACTGCTCCATTCCCCAACTGCTGAAGCTGCAGTCCTCGAGGCCTCCTGGTACCGGTCATCTGAGGGCTTCACTCTCCTGCCGTTCTTACATCGCCACCTCAACGGGCATCAATGACCTTCTGACCGCACTTCCTGTCTGCTGCCTGTGCAATGGAAGCCCTGAACATGGCCCAATCAGCTTGGTGCATACCAACAGGAACACCTTCCTTTCAGCATCTTAGAGAAGATGCCGCTCACAGAGCGGTCGCCCTCCTGCACTCTGGGAAAAACTAGTTTGATAACTCATGTAATTGGGAGCTAGGCTTGTCACTCAATACTGTAAGAAGTGATTTTCACCTTCCCTGGGTGGTTTTCAAATGAAATTAGATGGCTGCAGAAACATTCTTATTATTTTTCAATATAGTTTTAGTCCAATGAAATATCACATATCTTTTCTTCTCTGTGTTTTGAAATAGGATTTTGCTGCTGGAGTCTGGTCTGCAGGACAGACGGCGACCGGAGGCAAACAGCTTGCACTTATCTTGTGCCATGTTTTTACTACACTTTACTTTTGTTGTGACTTCAGCGACACCATCTGGTAATGGCAGGTAATGGAAGGTCATTCCCCCCCCCCCCCCCCACGTTCCTCCAGCGTGTTCAATAGGTTTTCATTTAAAAGTTCTGTAAAGTTAAAAAACCCAAAATTCGCAGAATCATCGTGATGTCAAGTGACGTCTGTCTTTTAGCAGCGAGTCTGCATGGTCCATAACAAAGTGAGAGCTGCTCGACCAATCACAACAGAGTGGGCTTTATCAGGAGGGGGGGGGGGGGGGGGCTTAAAGAGACAGGGGCTAAAAGTTAGCTCCTCAATCCCACATGCACATTGAATACTATATAAACAACTACATGAACTATATAAACAACTCATGTGTTTTATTGATTTATTTGCATGTTTTCATGTCGTATATCACTACTTTGTTAAATTTTGTGTGTGTGTGTGTGTGTGTGTGTGTGTGTGTGTGTGTGTGTGTGTGTGTGTGTGTGTGTGTGTGTGTGTGTGTGTGTGTGTGTGTGGAGGCCCATTAGTAAGCACTTGATTGACAGACTCAAGGAGAGAGTGTGCTGCAGCTTCACCGGCACAGGTGATAGCGTGTTTGTACAATAAAAGCATCTGTCTGTCTGTCTGTCTGTCTGTCTGTCTGTCTGTCTGTCTGTCTGTCTGTCTGTCTGTCTGTCTGTCTATCTGTCTGTCTGTCTGTCTGTCTGTCTGTCTGTCTGTCTGTCTGCCTGTCTGTCTATCTGTCTGTCTCTCTCTCTCTCTGTCTGTCTGTCTCTCTCTCTCTCTGTCTGTCTGTCTGTCTCTCTCTCTCTCTGTCTGTCTGTCTGTCTCTCTGTCTGTCTATCTGTCTGTCTGCTCTGTAAACCTTGCCCTCTCCTCTTGTTCTCCCCTACAGGTTTGTGGTGTCCCCCAAGGCCCTACTTTGGGTCCCCTCTTATTTTCCACATATGTTTGGCCCCTGGGGTAAATCCTGTGTAGTCATGACATCTCTTTCCGTTGCTGTGTGGTTGGCTGATGATTTCCAGCTGATATTCATCTGATATAATACCATAATGCTGATGCAGCTGAAAATAATGATATCAACAGACTCCTGCAGTGAGAGCAGAAGAGTACACGTGTAGTCTCAGGAGTACTCTGAGTATAAATACACAGGTTGTGTTTTATAGCGGCAGCAGCATGTACTCAGTCATTTAGTGACATTCAGGAGTTTGTGGTGTCGCAGAGAGAAAACAAAAGAAAATTTAAAAAATGTTTGCAGACTTAGGAAATCCAGCGTGTACACAGACTGACGGACTGTAATTGTTTTCTTTAGTGTGTGTGTGTGTGTGTGTGTGTGTGTGTGTGTGTGTGTGTGTGTGTGTGTGTGTGTGTGTGTGTGTGTGTGTGTGTGTGTGTGTCCGCCCTGTGAGAGAAGGTGTTCACAGCAGCTCCCAGTGGGCTCCACACATACGGCTACTGAAGCCTTGTTAGAGCTTATAATGAGCCATAAAAGTGCTCAGCTGTATCTAGCATGCATGTGAATATCACCTGTCTACACACACACACACTCCCACAGGAACAAATAAAGCCATATTGTCCCTGATCTGATTGCTGTGATAATTAATGAAGCATACGACCAGAAAAAAACACACTGAGACCAATTATATCGCAGAGAATGAAAAGGAGGAAGAAAGCCAGTGAGGAGAAATAAGGAAGTGGAGGAAGAAGGAAGTGGCCTCGTGTGATAACAATGAAGATGAAAAAAAGATACATTTTTGGATGCAAATGTTTGGTCGTGTTTTATTCATCATGTATCAGTAAAACAAAAGATCCGTTAAAATATTCAAATGTTCAAAAAACATCGTTGTGGAAGTAGCGGACAGGGGTGAAAACATAACCTCCGTGAGTGTGATAGAGAGAAACTCATTTATCAGCAGAGAAAATGGAAAAAGAGGAAAGTAGAAGAAAAAATATGCTTTATAAAATAGACTCTTGGTTCAGTTCAGTGGAACTAAAATCTGCTTCGTGTGCTTTTTGGACTTCGGTAGCTGTGCAGTAGGTGGCGCTGTTTCTCCTTTCGGACGAACAGAAACATGACAGAGAACAAGAAACGTTGCCGCCTCCCTCTTTTTAAATCTCTTCATTTATGCACAAATTGAAATGTATATCAGAACAGCTGGAAGGAGACGCACCTCAAATGATCAAGAGAATCATACAAGCCTGTAGTTACTGGATTTTGAAACAAGGTTGAGTTTAAAAAGGATATTTTACAGTGTAAAAATAAACATATCGATGCTCTTTGCTGTTTCTAAAATGATATCAAACCTCAACATGTGCTAATACCACTTCTAGTTCAAGGCCCTGGAAACATCAGATCACTAAATGAATTTATGATTAAAGTAAAAATCAATGTTCAGGTTGGAATCAACATCTCCGAAAAGAAAATGTGTCAGAGATTCATCATATTAAAGAAAACATATGAACTTAACCACTGTGTGGTTCCAGTGAAACTTCAGGAGCGGCGTCGAGGTTTAATTAAAACCTGCAGAGCTACTTTCAACCCACAACTTGAAACATGAGGCAACTTGTTAATTTACCTTCATCTCCCAGTGGAGGAGACACAGATGGTTCAGTGTCACCAGAGGCAGCAGGAGGAGGGAGACCATCCATCTTTCTTTATATCTATCTGTCTCTCTATCTGTCTGTCTGTCTGTCTATCTATCTATCTATCTATCTATCTGTCTGTCTCTCTCTCTGTCTGTCTGTCTGTCTGTCTATCTGTCTCTCTATCTATCTATCTATCTGTCTCTCTCTCTATCTATCTATCTATCTATCTATCTATCTATCTATCTATCTATCTATCTATCTATCTATCTATCTATCTATCTATCTATCTATCTATCTATCTATCTATCTATCTATCTATCTATCTATCTATCTATCTATCTATCTATCTATCTATCTATCTATCTATCTATCTGTCTGTCTGTCTCTCTCTCTGTCTGTCTGTCTGTCTATCTGTCTCTCTATCTATCTATCTATCTATCTATCTATCTATCTATCTATCTATCTATCTATCTATCTCTCTCTCCTTTTTATCTATCAGTCTATCTATTATTTCTTCATTTATCTTTTATCTGTTTTTCTTCTACTGTCTTCCCCATCATCTAAACTATCATATCTATCATTATCTATCTATCTATCTACTTCTATCTATTATCTATCTACATTATCTATTCTTCTATCTATCCTCTTCTATCTTTTCTATCTATTTACTATCTATCTTCGGGTTTTTTTCATCTATTATTATTTTCTATCTTTTATACTATTATTATCTATTTTCTATCTATCTATTATTATTTCCTCTATCTATCTATTATTTTCTATCTTCCCGGGTTTGCCTCTGCTGGGCTGCGCTGTCTGTCTGTCTCCCCTGTCCCCTCTATTATCTTTTATCTGTTGTCTCTCTGTCTGTCCCTACTGTTCTCTATCTATCTTCTTCATCTGTCTATTATCTATCTTCATCATTCTCTATCATCTATCATCTTATCTTTATCATCTATTTCGTCGTCGTTTTTGTCTGTTGTCTGTTCTCTTGTCTCCTTTTCTATCATCTATTGTCGTCTCTTGTTGTTCCCCCTATCTGTCCTTTTACTATCTTCATCTTCTGTTGTCTGGGTTTTTCCCCACTGTCTATCTAATCTATCTATTATCTTTCTTCATCTATCCCCTTTTATTTTCTATTACTATCTATCTATCACATCTACTATCTATCTACTATCATCTATCTTTCCCCCTCGCTGTTCTCTATTTTCTATCTATCTATTTCTATCTATCTTCTATCTTTTATTTCTATCTATCTATCTATTATCATCTATTATCTTTCTATCTATCATCTATCTTTATCTATCTTCTATTATCTATTTCTATCTTTTCTATCTTCTCTTTCTATCTTTTTTCTATTCTAAACTATCTTCTGTCTGTCTTCGTCGTCGGCTACTACATCTATCTACCTATTATCTATCATCTATCCTATCTATCAATTTCTAATCTATCTATCTCATCTATCTTCTTCATCTACTATTATCTATCTATCTATCTTCTTCTTTTTCTTCTTCTTCTTCTTTTCTTCTACTATCTATCTATCTTCTTCTCTTCTCTATCATCATCTATCTCTATCACTATCTATCTATTTTTATTTTTTATCTTCTTCTGTCTTCTGTCTGCTGTGCTTCTCTCTGTCTCCTTTTATCTATCCCATTTTTGTCTTCCTCCCGTTCTTCTTTTTCCCACTTCCCTCCAAACTATCTTTTATCTATTTCTTCTTTCCCATTTTTATTTCT